>JAPVLO010003353.1:0-18059 GCA_027257055.1 Cephalopachus bancanus | reverse complement strand
TCTAAACAGCTTCACTGGTGAATTGTACCAAACATTTAGATAATAAATGTTAACGTTTCAAACTTTTCCAAAAAATTTTAAAAACGGGAGCAATTTCAAATGCATGTTATGGGACTAGCATGACCCAGATTCCAATTCAGACAAAGATAACACAATAAAATTACAGACCAATATACTGGTGTATAGGTATAAAAATTCTCAACAAAATGCCGGCAATCTGAATACGGTAGCACATTAAAGTTATCCTACTCCATGATGAACTGGGATGTATTTCTGCTATGCAAGAATGTTTCAACTATGCAAATCAGTTTTATGATTCCCCACGTTAATAAAATAAAGGATAAAGTGACATGATGATATCAACAGATGCAGAAGAAACAGTTCCTAAAATTCAAAAAGTGTATATGAAAAACCTATCTTGATAGAAATCAAAATATTAAAATTTTTGATGATAAAAAACTCAATGTGACAGCTGACATCATAATAGTGAAAAGTTAAAAGTAGCCGGGCTTGGTGGCTCAGCCCGTAATCCCGCGCCTTTGGGAGGTTGAGGTGAGTGGATTGCCTGAGCCCGCGGGTTCGAGACCCGCCTGGGCAGCGAGACCTCATCTCTACAATAAATCAAAAAATCAGCTGGGTGTGGTAGCACATGCCTGTAATTCCGGCTACTTGGAAGGCTGAGGCGGAAGGATCGCCGGAGCCCAGCAGGCGAGGCTGTGGTGGCCGGGAGCGGCCACTGCACTCCAGTCTGGGCATCAGAGTGAGATTCCCACACAAAAAAAGAGAAAAAGTTAAAAGTATTTCCATTAGGATTAGGAAGTAGACAACCATGCCCACTCTCCAACTTATATTTATCAAAGTGCTACAAGTTCAGACCTGAGCTATCAGATAAGGGAAAATAAAATGAAACAGATGCATATTAGAATAAAAAGGTAATATTATTTCTGTTTTCAAATAACAAAGTCTCATATATGTATACTTAAAACTTAACAGACTCCATCCCCACATTGTTAGAATTAAAAAATGAATTCAGAAAAGTTGTGAGACACTTAATAAACATACAAAAATCAGAAGTGTGTCTATACAGAAAAGACAACATGAAAATGAAATTAAACCATCCCATTTTCAATAACACTAAAAAGAATAAAATGGATAATCTGGATAACTAGGCGTAAACCTAACTAAGAAAGTGGAAGACTTACACAATGAAAACTACAAAATATTGAAGAAAATGAAAAAGACACAAAGAAATCAAAGGCACCTGTTCAACATTGGGAGACTTAATATTGTTAAAATGTCTGCAGTATGCAAGGCAATCTGCATATTTAATGTCATTTCTAGTAAAATATAGGAGGCATTTATTTTACAGAAATAAATAAAATAAAACTACATAGAGAACAGACAAATATGAATGCCAAAACAACCATGAGAAAAAAGAATAAAGCTGGAGACATCACACTTCCTGATTTCAAAGTATATTACAAAGCTACAGTAAATATAATAGTATGACATGAGCATACACACATGCATATGTACCAATGGGACAGAGATTAATCTATGCATATGTGGTCAACTAATAATAAGGATACTAAGAATATACAGCGACGACACAAATTCTGCTTAACAGAGAGTATTGGAAAAACTGGACATCCTCATGCATACAAATACAATGAACTCCTTATCTTACAATATAAATAACGATATACAAGATGAGGATGCAACGTAAATGTCCAGTAAATGATTAACATATAAAGACAAACAAAAAAGAGTAGTAGAGGGAAAGCAACTACAGCCACTGCAACAGCAGCAACAACAATAGAAAGTATGTTCTTCCCCAAAATGTGTAATAATGTGGCAAATATAATCATCTCAATACCAGTAATTCCTTTAAATGTAAAGGACCTCAATGCGCCAGAAAAGAAAAAAGTACAGAATCATATCTTTCATGAATTTAGATGATAATCTTCAACAAATATAGTACATTATCTTCAACAATGTATAAGAGAAATTATATACTAAAACTAAGTGGAATTTACTTTGGTAAGTAAGTCTGGATCAATGTTTTAAAAATTATTCAATGCAACTCACCACATTAACAGGCTAAGAAAAATTTAACCATCAATTTATGCAGAAAAAATATTGGTTGAAGTTCAGCATCTTTCATCATAAGATCTCTAAAATAAATAGGAATAAAGAACTATGTCTATGTATAGAATCTCTGCAAAACCAACAATTAATATATTAAATTGTGAAAGCCCAAATGCTTTCAATGAGCCTGGGAACAAGACAAAGTTGTCCACACTCACCGTGCTAATTATATACATTGCAGCACAAAAATGGAGACATAAGATACAACTGGAAATTTTAGAAGTAAAAAATATTCAAAAAATGTACCAGATTTTAAATAATTGGGATACTAGAAAAAGTTAGTTGAACTGATTAAAGGTTCTTACAAATTATCCAATCCTAAAAAAAAACAATATGTTGGAAATAAGTCAACACTACTTTAGGAACCAGAGGAGAAGCCTAACAGGCATTCCATTAGAGTCCTTCAAAGGGAAGAGATAGAAGCAGAAAAATAATTTGAGAAAATAGTAGTTCAAATATTTGGCAAAGATGTCAATTTAGAGATTCAAGACGCAAACTTCAAAGTGGATAAACCCAAATCTGTATCAACACGTATTTTAATAACCTGCTGAATAGTCAAGGTAGAGATGAAATATTCACGCCATTTTCAACATAGTGTATGTGGTAAAAACAAGGGTTGGAATAACTACAGATTTCTTATCAGAAACCATAACAAAAGAAGATAGTGGCATATTTTAAAAGCACAGACATGCTGCGTAGTGATGTTTTAGTCAACAGCAGTCTGCATGCATGACAATGGTCCTGTAAGATTAAAATGGAGTGGAAAAGTTAATATTCCTTAGTGACATCGCAGAAGGTGTGAAGTTGTAGCACACATATCCCTCATGTGTTTGTAATGATGTCAGTGTAAAGAAATCTGCACTTCCCGTCATTTAAATGTATGTGACATACAATTATATGCACTACTTCATACTTGATGGCGATCATACATGAATGTGTTACTGGTTTATGTATTCACTGTCCTATAGTTTTTGGAATAATTGTGAAATAAATCTCTTTTATTTATCTAAAAAAAAAAGACTAAAAAAATCCTCTTATCAGTCCCCTCAAGAAGTATTCCAGAAAAAGGCAATGTTACCATAAAAGATGACAACTCTATGAGTGTTAGTTGCTGCTGTAAAACAACCAATGGGACAAGAAACAGAGGAAGAAAATCATGATATTGGTAATCCTGTCCCTGTGCATCCCTAGGCTAATGTGTGTTTTTGTGTCTTAATTGTTAACAGAAAGTAAAGGTAAAAAAAATTATTTAAAGTAGGGTCAAAGCTTATAGAATAGAGATATAAAGAAAGAAAATATTTGTGTACAGCCATACAATGTGTTTGTGGTTTAAGCTATGTACTATTCCAAGAATTAGAGATAAAAATTAAAAAATCACAAGCTAGCAATTAGCTAATGTCTATTTGTTATTGAAGAATGAAAAGTATTTCTCATAAATTTAGTGTTGCACAGTGTACAGCATTTATAAAGTCTGCAAGAGGTGCACAATAATATCCTGGGTCTTCATATTCACTCATGACTCACTCCCTGACATCCAGAGCTACTTCCAGTCCTGAAAGCTTCATTCCAAGTAAGAGGAGTCATTCTATTCTGATCAAAAACACAATTTTATGTAATACAGATAGATTAAAGTGTGGGAAATTATGAGCATAGTCTACCTGCTTAGTCTTTTCAAGCTTCTATAACAAAAATACTATAAACTGGGTGGTATATGAACAGCAATCAATTATTTCTTATATTTCCAGAGGTTGGAAAGTACAAGGTCAAGGTGCTGGCAAGTTCTGTGTCTGGTGAGAGTCTGTTCTTCATAATGGAAGATTCTCCCTGAAAAATCCTGTATTGGTTTATATTTACTACTTTCCCCTATACACAGTTTTGCTCTCAATAATTTCAGTTTTAAGTTGCCTGCAGTACTGAGGAATGTGATAAACTCTTCTGCTGGGGACTTGATTCATCCCTGTGTCCAGCATCTCCATATCGTTTATGCTGGTCATCCAATAGTGTCTTAGCAGCTATCTGTTTTATCAGTTAGACTGCCATGGTGTTGCAGTGCTTGTGTCCAAATAACCTTTATTTGATTTTGTTCTAGTCCTAATTGCAAGAATAGTGATGTTGACCAATTTGATATGCCAATGAAGAACCATGAAGTTCTTCCTTTAAGTGAAAAAATAAAAGTTCTCAACTTACTAAGGCAAAAAAAAAAAAAAAAAAAAAGTAGACACTGAGGTTGCTGAATCCTAGGACATGAATAAGCTTTGTATCTATAAAATTGTGGAGATGAAAAAAGAAATTTCTGCTACTTTTTTGTTGCACCCCAAGCTGCAAAAGGATTTAGAGGGCTTAGTACTCTATGATGGCTCAAGCATTTTTGAGCATATTGGGATGTATTCATGTAATACCTAGTGGAAGGGTGAACCAGGATGTTCTTCAGGCTCTAAAAAATTATACCAGAAGAGAAGGTAGATAGTTAGCAATGAAGGAAGAGCAATAGGTATGGTCAATATCTTGGTGAATGTATATTAAATTACTTTTCTCCTCTTATGTTTAAAAAGAATACATGGGGACAACCCCTTTGGGTCCCCTCCCACAGTGGGAGTTATTCTGTCCTCTCAAAAAATCCTGCTTACTAAAAAAAATAATAAATAAAAAGAATACATGAATGTAAAATAAAAAATGTTAATACTATGTGTGTGTGTGTGTATGTGTGTGTGTGTGTGTGTGTGTGTGTGTGTGAAGGGAGATTGCCTCCCTTGGGCCTCTCTTATAAAGGTATTAATGACATTTATGAAGGTGCTGAAAGGTCCAACCTCTTAATACTATACCATTGGAGATTAATTTTAATGCAATGAATTTTGAGAGAACACAAACATTCAGACCAGAGAAGCATACTCCTGGTTCCATCAGATTGTTACCCTTCTCACATGTAAATTACATACATTTTATCCGAATAGCACCAAAAATCTTAACTTGTTCCTGCATTAACTTTATAGTTGAAGTCAAAAATCTCATCTAAATCAGATATTTCACAGACTCATGGTAGGATTCAACCTGAGGCAAATGACTCTCCATGTTTGTTCTTGTAACATCAAACATGTTTTGTGCTTCCAAAATACAATGGAGAGTCAGGCATGAAGTAAATTTTCATTCCAAATGGGAGAAACAGAAAAGAGGGAGAAGTGCCAGATCTAGTGAAAATCCAAAACATAACTGGGCAAACAGCATAAAAATTTAAAAATCTAAACTAACATGCATGATCAATTATTTGCATTCTAGACACACTGTGGGTGGGGGTGGGGTGTAGACCCTGATTCTTTGAAAATTCATGTTCTCATGGCTTTGGACAGGTACTTATGGAGGATCTGAGGGAAAATTTGTTCCTTCCCTCTACCCTAGATTCCAGTGATTGCCAGCAATCCTGATGTTTCTTGGCTTGTAGACCCATTACTCCATTCTTTCCCTCTCTTCTTCTCATGGCCTTCTCCCTAAGAGTCTGCCTATGCCTTCTCTTTTTCTGAAATCTGTGCATGTCTCTATGCCAAATACTTCCTCTTCTTCTAAGGATACCAGTCATTAGATTAAGGTTGTAGTAATGCAGTATGAGTTCATCTTAACTTTATCACATCTGGAAAGACCCAGTTGCAAAACAGTTTCATTTATAGGAACTGGGGGTCAGAATTTGAACACTTATTTTGAGATGAGTCAATTCTATTCACAATAGAAGAAAAATGGGTGGATGAAAAATAATTCGCTTTAGTCTAGAAAACAAAGCACCCACCATTTCTTTTCAGCTTTTTAAACTAGTTCTTTGGAACCAGTGGAACATATTTACACTTCTGTAGGTTTCAGGGCCCTTGTCTATAGAAGTAAGATTGGGAACCACCTGATTTCTTGGGTAATTTTTACAAAACTCTGTAATTTTTTACTACAATGTTGTTGGAAATTATCTTCCCACTGTTGGAAATATAAAAAAATTTAATTTTAATTTTAAATAATGGTTTCAAGTTAAGTTACATACATGAATTTTAGAGAAACTTTCAAATTAATTATGCTCAAATTGAGTTACAAAACCTCTAGCCATTATAGAGTGTCATCATATTGTATTCATCTATTAAATGGTGCCAGTTAATAAAGAAAATATTTAGTTGTTATATAACATCAGGACAAGATATTCTTTCTTTAAATTTTCACATAAAAGTGCTACAGATATACTACATTAGTTCTTCAGAGTTGCTTTAAAAAAATCCTTATTTTAACCAACTATCTCTGATGATCTGATAAATCATGTTAAGAACAATTCTTTTCTCTTTTGACAAGAATCGAAATCCCCTTTTATGTTATTGCTGTCTCTACAGTTCAGTCAACATTTCTAATTGCTGTTGATCCTATTCTTCTTGTGTTGTCATAGAATTTATAAAAAGCCTTCAAGAATTTTGTGCTAAATTTCTCCTCAGTTCATGGCATTTCCTTTGACTCCACTGTCTCATTCACAAAATCTTTAAAGATCAATTGAATTGTTCTTATAATGATTTTGTAATTTTTATAATCTGAACAATGACTCAGTTGTAATGCTTTTCAAGTGCTATTCTTTCACTTCTTTTATATGAAGTGAAAAATTAAGCATGTATTACATATATAGCCTAAAAATTCTGTACGCACACAACTTTAAATTTGTACAAATATATTTCTCTTTTTTCTCGGGGAAGTATTACTTTAACAAAGGAACTTATTTTAGTTAGGTGGTTTATGTTGTTCTGCACGTAAGAGAAAATGTGTTTAGGTTATAACATTATGCCTTGACTTTGATTGTATCTGCATAATTCCTTTATGTGTTATTGAGGACATTTAACCCTGAACATGAAAATAGCTTCAGAAAAATGCAAAATCAAAGACTAAAAATATTGAATGGCAGTTGCTGACTGAATGGTTCAATGCATAACAACAACTCACAAAAACATTTTCTGGTCAGGACATTCTGTGTTGCAAGTGACAAACACCCAATTCAAACAGTCTAAGGAAAACAAAATGAGACCTTTAACTGAATTATAAGACTCAGCTACAATGAGTTTCATGCAAAGTTGGATCTAGGGCTCCAGGTGAGTTATTGAGTTACAGTCAGTTGCTCTCTCTCTCCCTCTATCTTGCTCTCTCTCCCTCTCTCTGTCTCTCTCCCATCAACTTTCTTTTCAATATTTTGTTCACCATCAGCAACTGATAGTCTCACAATTTATTGTTTCACTATTCCTGAGGAAAGCAGCATATGTCTTTCCTGATAATGCTGAAAATATCCCAAGTATATTCTACTTTATCAGTTACTGAATTATGTGGCCACTTCTGGAACCAGGCAGGGATCTCATATACCTTGAATCATAAGAGGTAAGCTGACACATTTAACATCTTCTTTTAATGCATAAGAATATTGAGAAAATTAAACAAACCATCATGTAATTCTCATGGTGGGCTAGGGTACTGACACTCAAGTTTTCCAATTCTAAAAGCTATTCTTTTGATTGTTTAGAAGCCTATGAAGGGGGAAAAAAGGGAACACATGAAGGAAATCAAGAATACATTATTTTTATAAGTTAT
The DNA here is from genome assembly GCA_027257055.1 of Cephalopachus bancanus. Taxonomy (NCBI): domain Eukaryota; kingdom Metazoa; phylum Chordata; class Mammalia; order Primates; family Tarsiidae; genus Cephalopachus; species Cephalopachus bancanus. The sequence goes on along the minus strand of JAPVLO010003353.1, from coordinate 10,328 downwards.
AAAAGGAGGCAATGATTTTCATCTTTTCCTGGACAATTTACCTAGTTAACATTATGCAGTAACTTTCATTCTGAGTATAAATAATATTTTGGTTAATTCATCATCATTATTCATTGATTTATTGATTATGGAGAAAGTAGTAAGGTACACACACACACACATACACACACACACACACACACACACACACACACACACTCAAATCAGTCCTTGTATTCATTTAACTTAGCTGGGATGTGCTTTAAGCATTTTCAACAAATGTATTTTAAGAAGTGCCAAAGGAGAGCAGAAAAGACAAATAATATAACCCTTCAGAGAAGAAGGCAGACTACACATGGGGCAATTGTGAAAGGTTTCCAGGGATGGGAGCAATGTACGATTTTGATGAATGTATAAACCTAATCTAGCATAAGTAGCGTTAGAATATTCAGCATTCTGGATGATGACAAAGGGAAAGCGTGGTCAAGATAGTAGAAACTAATGACCCAAACAACATTGGGCAACCAGATCTGCTCTGGACTATTTTATGTGACAATGTACAAGCTATATAAAGTGTCTTGCTAACATACATCATCTGTAAAATAAATATACTAGGTCATAAAATTTTAATTTCCCTCAGAATGTTAATGTTAATTTATGATAGCTTGCTATGTAAAATTCACTGAATCAATCATTTTATATAGAATAATTTTTTAGTTTTCACAATAACCCTATTGTGCGGATACCTATGTGTAGACCCATGCAACTTAAAGGGTGACAGTAATCAGTGACTTTTAACAAGTATCATCTGGATAGTGTTTAAAGAGGCAGATGACCAGGCTCCATACACACAGAGGTAAGGATCTTAGCATTTGAAAAAGATTCTCAGGTGATAAATTTGTGAATTAGTTTTTGAGAAGCCCTGATGTACGAAATATTGACATTTTACAGAAATCTAACCAAACAGCTCCAGTAGTTTGTTCAAGAATAGTCAGCTAAAATGTGATAGAACAAGTTTTTACTAAGGGAATTTGGCCAAACTCTTTATCACTGTTTTGGCCTGTTGAATTTCTATCGTTCTGTTAATCTACACTGTGGAGAAGTAGGGTATTAAGTTGGAAAGAGAAGTATAGCAGGGTGGAGGTAAGATTTCATTGCAACCTGTGGAAATTAGTCCTGGGAAAATGGATAGTTTTAATTATTAAAAGTAAAGACAATAGCAGAAACTTCTATGGTATTCAACTTAGAAATGTTAAAATACATTGGCAATATAAGAATCATTTTGCTATAAGTGCATGTTGAAGTGCTTGTTCCAGTATATGTGACAAGAATATTAGAATTTTTGTTGTCATGCTTAAAGAGAATGTTAAGACCAACGTGAAGATATTTCTTCCCTAGACTTAAAGTTCCTTAAAATAATAAAAATGTTGTGAAAAAATATAAATTTCCCTATGCCAATATCACATTGTTTTATTTCTACTCTTTCTCAATACCATAGCTTCTTTCTAATTTTCTAAATCTATTTCTAGATGACATCAAAAATTCACCAGTCAGTGAATCAGTTTATTTGTGCTGTCTTTTATTTTTCTATAATGGCATAAGCAATCAAACTAATTGTTTACATTTAGCTTGTTGGCTGAATTTTTCTTCTATTTGGTTTTTTATTTTAAATATGTGGGGCACAATTCAGGGTTAGGAATAACCTAATGTTCATTATGCAGGTACCCTTGTTGATGAAGTGTGACCCTCCCTTCCCTGGCAGATTCCCTCTAAAGCCAATACCACCCACCCTCCCCTGGCAGTTTTACACTACTGCCAATCCCTTTCTTACAGTGTTATGATAATTTTTCAAGGTCTGATGATGAGTGAGAACATTTGGTACTCTATTCTTTTTATCTGTGATAGATCACTAAGTATGATTGGCTCTAAATCCATTCAAGTCACTGAGAAGTCCATATGTTTGCCCTTCTTTATGACTGTGTAATATTCCATTGTGTATATGTGCCAAATTTTTTTTATCCAGTCCAGCTTCACTGGGCAACAATGTTGGTACCACATTTTTGCTCTTGTGAATAGAGCTGCAACAAACATGCATGTGCAGGTATTCTTTTTATAGAATGATTTGAGTTCTTCCCGGAATATTTCCAATAGAGGTATTGCTTGGTCATATGGAAGGTCAATTTCTAGTTCTTTCGGATGTCTGTTGGCTGAATCTTAATGAAAGATCATTATCCCCGAGGCAGGGATTTCCTCTTTGTCTTATATTAGCCTGAGTTATGTGATTAGATCAAAGAAGGCAGCTTCCATATAGCATGACTGGCATGTGAATATTTGGTTCCCTAGCCTCTTAAAGTTTTGGATAATTTGGAATTCTTGTTTTGGAGATGCACAGCAGATTTAGTTTTCTAGCAATAGGATTAGTTTATTTTTAGCTAGTGCATTTAGCCTATAGAGTCTCAAAGAGCAAATTTTAGCTGTATTTATACATCTTCTGTTTTTAGATAACAGTGGTTCACACTTCTCAATTGAGTCCTAATTACATGTTTCAGATAATAGAACATACTTAGACATTAACACCAAGCCATAATGAGCCAATTTTTAATCTTTACACAAATATATCATCACTTCAATATAAGTAATAGAAATGGAACATTTCGAAAATTCTGAATCTGAATGCCTTTCACACACTCATTTCTTTTTGGTAAAGAAGCAACATTCATTTTCTTATTTGAGTTCTAGAGCAGTGGCTATCAACCCAAATGCTGATTACTTCAGGGTTCCTAAAAAATATCTATTCCTGGTCTTCAATTTCAGAGATTAACTTATAAATAAGTAGTTGGAATTGAAGTTTTAAAAGTTTTCCAAAGACACCAATATGTAGCCAGGGCTGAGGACTAGATCCAACACATAAATCTATGAAATTCAAATTGAGATAGTTTGCAAAAATTGAGGTAGAGAAGGGTGAAGGAATGAAAGACTGGACTAGCAGAGGGAGTTGGCAACCTTCCCTGTACTATAACAATTCTGTCTTCTCACATATTTTTCTATCATATTTTCAACATATTTTGTTGTTTAGCTCACAACATGGAAGGCTCCAAAGTATTTATTCTCTGTTAAATTGTATTTCCTTTTGTGCCAACTACCATACATTTATTTTCACCCCAATATAATTCTCTTTATATCTGACTAAATTAAATGTCTTAACCCAATCAGGTAATTCTCTGACAGCTTATACTTTTAGTTTAGAAAGAAAAGTGATAGAAAGAATGGTATTGCTTTAGTTATATAAATTAGTCATCCTAAATCAGTATGTTAACATGCAAATCAATTGGTACATTCATCTATAGTATCAGTGCTTCAAAGGTACAGTTTTACTTGGATTTGAATCAGTCCTACTCTTAATATACATCTTCTTACACTTATTCTTTCTTCACTAAGTGTTTATCATTTCGAAGTGATGGGAAGATATTGTCTTATTAGTGCTGTGGTGTGTTTTTATTTATAAATTTTTGAATTTTGTTAATGAAGCCTTTTCATCATACAGGGCGGTAGAATGTGCCATTTGCATGATGTCTGGTCATATGTTTTTAAGATACCTTCCCTTTGAAGTGAGGTACATCACTAAAGCACTGTTTCTCAGCTTACTTCCTTTCCCTTTGCTAGGGATTCTGGGTCTCTGTGCTTCTTATCTGTGATTATTTGTTACATATAACTTTGTTTCCCTACCACAGATTATTATAAGAGGAACCTATATTCTACAGAAATCTAACTTTGTTGAGACTGGACCGGTAAATGGTAGTAATATGGAACATGTGCAAAGTGTCTAACAGTATGGCCATTGTGTTCACCCGTTCTCCATCATTCAATGGATGTGTGATTTTGGCCCCTTTGATTAATGACTTTACGCATTAATTTCCCAAATTGTGGAAAGAAAAAGATACTTGTTCTACTTTTTATATAATTGTTATTTGGTTTATATAAGATGATCTAAAAAGTACTGGATCTTAGTAAGACTTTATTAAATGTTAGTGATGATTATTAGTCATATATCTTAGGAAACTCTGAACGATATGCACACTCCCTAGAAAAGATAATAATGAAATAAATCTAATTCTTCATCAGAGAGTTTATGTGAGATAAAGAAAGAATGAAAGAGCTCTATGAAATTGATGCAGAGACTGAAATCCCAAAAATGACAGAGTCACTATACCTGGAGGACTGTCAAATAGATACTGCTACTGCAGGTGCAGCATGGAATGACAGCCTCATTCTCCCAAGTGTATGACCATTGAAATTGTATTGTCTGCTCTTGTGCTCCATGTATTCTCATGGCTGAAGGCCTTTGAATGTACACAGTCAGAGTAATAACTGAGTGTTATAAAACATTTTGTTAGATAATATTTTGTTTTATAGAATGATTTCACTTTCAAAGAGAACTTTTAATTTGTATCTGGCATACAGGACCACAACTGTTAATTTAATGTTGTTTTTATATGCATCACACTTTTTGTGTGTAATTTAAAAAAATCTATTTGTTGAATTTTTATGTAATCATTCATATATTATCTGTAAATATTAATATTTTTTACCAAATTTTATGTTATATTGTTTGTTATTTTTAACTGGCTGGAACATTCGATTCAATGTTGAAGAGGTGGAGTGACCACAGAAATTCTTATGACACTCAAATTTTAAAAAGTGTGCCTATCATTGTAAAGTTTATTTTAATTTCCATATTTCTTTTATAGACTTCTTTAACACATTTAAGTAATCTACCTTCCATTCTTAGTTTTCTTAGTGCTTTAATGAGGAATCAGTACCAAATTTGAAAAATTTTCTCTGTCTAGGGCTGTGTCATCCTCCACTATTTTCTCAGTGTCATAATTGCAATAATACTTTAAAGATGTCACTTCTGTGTCTTTTGACTTGCATAGTTTCAGATGAGAAGCCTGCTGTCATTCTCCTGTTTGTTTTAAAGTTAAATAATCATTGCATCTCAGAAATGAAACTATTATGGATATTAACATTATACTTTTAAACATATTTCTGGACTCAGTGTGCTGTATATTTTATTAGAAAATTTGCTTCTATGTTTTATCTGAGTGGATTTAGATTTTCCTGGCTAATACTTTATAAAAGTTATTGTATCTTTATTTTTTTATGAATAATCTAAATCTCCCTAATGACTAATATTGTCAAAATCTTTCTTTTTGAGGGCTTATCTTGCACTCACATCTCTTCCTATTCTTTAAGAGATGTCAACTATGTTGCACTCAGCTCTCTCTTTTGGTAAAATGTCTCTACCAACCTTTGCCCACTTTTTATTGCATTTTTTTTCTATATTTGAGAGTGTGTTTACATGTGATGAAGTCCAGGTCTTTCACAGATATATTTTACAAATATTTCCTCTTCTGTGTCTTTTTTTTAATTTGAAGAAACTAAATTGTCTTATTTTGATGAAAACAAATGTATCTTATAAAATTGATACAACATTGGCTTAACTAGGTTTCCAGTGTTATTCTTAAGCACTGTAGAGCATTAAGTTTTATACTTATTTAATAAACAATTTTTGGAATGCAATTTGAAACAAGAATCAAGATACCTCTTTTGTAGATATCCAATGTTTACACCACTGTGTTGCAGAGACTGAAATATCTTCAAAAGATCAAAAGATGAGCCAATTTCTGCATCCTCTGTTTCCCTCTATTGGTTTCCATTTCTAATCTTTCTCTTTGAATAATATTCACTCTTTCTAGTTGAAGCTGGAAACTTCAATTTTGATTTATCTACACATTTAAATAAAGACTTTTAAGTCTAAAAATTGCTTGAGCTATGTCCTACAGAGTTTGCATTTTATGTTTCCATTTGTTCCATTCCAAATATTTCCTGAGTTTTCTTGTGAACTCTTTTAGCATATGGTGTATTCAGATACATATTGTTCAATTTTCAATAATTGGAAGTTTTAAGATACTTTTTGATTATTGATTTCTGCTTCTGTACTTGGTAGTGAGAAACTATAATCTGCATGATTTTAATACTTAAAAATAAATGTTTCATGGCCCAGAATAAGGTTTATCCTGGAAAATGTTTCATGTTTGCATTAAAAGTGTGTTGGCTATTGTTGAATATGGTATTCTCTAAATTAGCTCAACTTTCTTGAGAGTGTTTTTCGAGACTTCTTTGATCTTACTATGCTGTTGCCCAACGTGTTCCATTGGTAGAGGGAGATAAAGTTTGAGACAATAACTGTGGATATCTCATTCTCCCTTCAGTTCTGCCATTTTTTGTTTTTATGTATTTTCAAGATCTGTCATTTGTGCAGACACCTTAGGATTGGTAGTATTCTTGAGGACCTTACCCCATTATCATTAAGTTTTTCATTATCCATTGATGCTATTATTTTCCTGAAGTATCCTTCTTTCTTCCTTCTTTTATTTCTTCCTTCTTTTCTGTTTTTTCTTTTTTGAGACAGATCTTCACTTTTCTGCACAGGCTAGAGCGTAGTGGTATACTCATGGCTCACCATAGCCTCAACTCCTGAGCTCAATTGGTCATCCTGTCTGAACCTCACAAGTAGTTGGGCCTCTAGTCACCCACCAATGTGCCTGCCTAATTTTTGTATGTTTTGTAGAGATGAGGTCTCACTTTGTTGGCACTGTCTGGTCTTAAACTGCTCACCTCCTGTAATCCACCCATCTCTGCCTCCCAAAGTGTTGGATTTCAGGTGTAAGCCACTGTTCCTATATCTATTTATTTAATTTAATTTCCTTCTTCTCTTAGGTATTGTTGCTTGCTTCTTTAAAATTTTGAGCATTCTGAAATCTCCACCGTCTGAGATATTTTGTCAGTATAATGCAGCATGTACTGCTCATGATCTTCAACTGTCCTGTTAATGTTATCACCTTGGGCTCACTCAGGCAAATAATAAATGTAATAAATACAACTTTCTTCTATATTTATATCTTTGTCATTCATATGTCCTATGTCTCTGTGTGTTCTACACTTTTTATTCTCTTTAAACATAAACTGAACTCAGTTATGTCATGAAGTTTACTCTTCCTTTCTAAACATCTCCCAAACTGGATTCCTGCTTAGTACTTGCTGAAGAAAATAAGAGCTACTTTTTACTTATCACTTTAAATTCCCTTTGGTTCTTCTAACAAGTTTTTGAGAGGAGAACTATTATGATTCTATTTCTCAAGAGAGGAAACCAAGGTTTTGTAGATACAGATAACTTGGCTAGGTACAACCACAGCAAATTTTATGCATAGCAATCAGAATCATATCTTTCTATATTCAATAAAACTTATTGATCCCCTACCAAATGCCAGGTACTCTTTCTCTCCAAGATGTATTGTTATGGTCCAGGAACATGGCAATAAACAATAAAGCAATTACCTCATAACCTAATTGAACTTGGTAATTATAGTGGATGTAAAATTTAAGAGAGAACAGCAATAGGGTTGAAGAAAATAATTATGTGTATTTATGGGGAATGAGTTCCAGGCAGAGGGCACAACCAGATGGGAAGGCCACAAGGTAAGAACTTCCATAGAATATTCAGGGAACAGAAAGAACATTAGTGTGTTTGTAAAAAGTAGGTTTAGTGTGGAGAAAACAATGATAAAAAAAGTGCTACATATACACAATGGAATATTATGCAGCCATAAAAAAGGAAAAATATTTGGATTTTGCAGCAACTTGGATGAATTTGGAGTTGATCATACTCAGTGATTTGTCACAGAAACAAAGAACAGAGTATCATATGTTCTCACTCATAAGTGGACCTTGGACAATTATCATAATAGTATAAGAAATTGATTGACAGTAGTGGGAAACTGTCAGGAGGGAGGGGATGGGATTGGCAGTTGAGGGAAACTGCTAGGGGAGGGAGAGACATACCTCATCAACAAGGTACCTGCATGATCAATGTTTATATGCCTAACCCTGACATGTACCCCACATCTTTATAATAAAAATTAAAAACAGAAAGTAAATGGAGGGCTGAGATTCCTAGGACTTTGGATGTATTTTGAGACTTTTGACTTAGCATAATCCTTTGAAGGGGTTTGAATGATATGATCTGACTTATGTTTTGGGAGAAGCCCTCTGGAGACCATGGTAATTAGAGATTGCAGGAGAGTAAGGACTAGATTGGGAAGACAAATAATTGAGTAAAATAATAGATTTACTCAAGATCTTTACAATGAGTAATACAGAACACTGGTCAGAGAAATAAAACATGGCACAATCAAATATAGAATCATTCCTTGCTTATGGATTGGAAGAATCAATACTGTGAGGATGCCCATCCAACCCAAGGTAACCTACAGATATTATAAAATACTATCTAATTACCAATACCATTTTTCTCTGAATGGGAAATGACACATCAGAAATTCTTATGTAAACACAAAATAGCACGAATTGCCAAAACACTCCCCAGTAAAAGAAACACAGTGGGAGATATCACACTTTCTGACTTTAAAGTTTATTACAAGGCTACAGTAACTATAACAGCCTGGTGTTGGTACAAGAATAGATACAGAGACCAATGGAACAGGACAGAGATTTTGGAAGCAAAATAATGGTCTCAACCAACTCATCTTTGACAAAACCACCAATAACAATCACAGGGAAAGGAGAACATATTTAGAAAATGGTGCTGGTGCTGGGCTCGGTGGCTCAGCCTGTAATCCCACGCCTTTGGGAGGCTGAGGTGAGTGGATTGCCTGAGTTCGTGGGTTCGAGACCCACTTGGGCAGCGAGACCTCATCTCTACAATAAATAAAAAATCAACTGGGTGTGGTAACATGCGCCTGTAATTCCAGCTACTTGAAAGGCTGAGGTGGAAGGATTGCCAGAGCACAGTGCATAGAGGCTGTGGTGGCTGGGAGTGGCCAGTGCACTCCAGTCTGGGTGACAGAGTGAAACTCCAACCCCCCCCAAAAAAAAAATAAATAAAGAAAATGGTGCTGGGAAAACAGGCTGGCCACATGCAGGAGAATAAAACTGGAACCCATCGTATCACATATAAAAAAATCAAACCCAAATGGATCAAAGACCTATACATATAACCTCAAACTAGAAAAATCCTAAAATAAGACATAGAAAGCACCCTTATGCACATCAAATTAGGCAATGAATTCCTGATCAAGTTGCCAAAAGTGAATGGCATAAAAGCTAAATAGACAAGTGAGACCTCATCAAACTTAAAAGCTGTTGCACCCCAAAAGAAACCACCAAGAGAGTAGAGATGGCCCACAGATGGGAAACAAGTATTTGCTTATTATGCAACTGACAAAGGCCTAACATCCAGCCTCTATAAAGAAGTCAAAGGAGCAGAAAGGAAAAAAAACAAAACAAAAGAAAAAAATAAAACAATTCTATTTAAAAAATGTGCAAAGGACTTATGGCAAGATGGTGATGGGGCAGCTTGGTCTGTGAGACCCTCAGTGAAAGAGAACACAAAAAGACTCTAACTCTCTCCCCAGGGGTTGCAGTTCCCATCCCCGTCAGCCTGCTCTTCACACGGAGCTAAGCTGTCACCACTGCTCAAACATCACAGCAGTCTGGGCGGCCACTGCAGCTACAGATGCCACCAATGCCGCCAGCACCTGAGGCGACCCACGACTTCAGACCGTGAAGCCCCTGCAAGCAAGATCTACTGAGATCACTGCTGCCACTACTGCCACCACTATTTCCCGCCAGACTGTGGGTCTCCTCCCATGTACTGTGAGGCAGCAGCTCCCATTGCCAACTCCCTCCTGTCTGGAGCGGGCAGAAGCAGATAAAGATCATCTGGAGATAGCACCACCTGCTGGCGATTCAAGGTAACAACAGCAAAATGGGAAAAACAGAAACTTGATAAATAAACACAGGCCAGATCTGAGTGGTGAACTGGGCAGTGGTGAACTGAGTGGTGATCTGAACTGCTCTTCACAACATGCCAGAGGCAACTGACCCTAACTGTTAGCAAATTTACCAGCCTGAAAAGACAGCTAGAAATCAGAGCTGAGAGGACACTGGACTTAAACAAAAAGTCTCAGAGGGTGCTTGATTGGTTCTGTTAGTTTACTGACTTGACTTTATTCCTTTTGTTTTGTTCCTTTTTTTTTTCTCTGCAAACTCTATCTTCATATAGAGGAATAGCACACCAATAAGGAGGTTGGTTAGCTTATATGTTAGCATCATTGTATGTTTTAGTTTTTTTGTATGGGAGTTGGTTAATTTGTAGCCATGGATTATTGTTTTTATCTGTTTCAGGTTTTGTCTCTCTCTCCATTTGTTGGTACACTCATCTGTTTCCCCCTTACTTTCTCTCTCTCTACTCCCTTCTTCCCTCACTG
>JAPVLO010003352.1:0-23256 GCA_027257055.1 Cephalopachus bancanus | reverse complement strand
TCTCAGGAATGCTGATCAGGCATAGACTAGGTCTCTTTACATACCAGACCTCTCGTAGGCCTTGCTCATTTTTCGTAAATCTTTTCTTATTTTTGTCAAACTGAGTTAATCCAATAATTCTGTCTTCAAGCTCTGAGATTCTTTCCTCTGTTGGGTTGATTCTGCTGTTAAGGCTTGCTATTGTATTTTGAAATTCCAGGAGCAAATTCTTCATTTCTGGAAGTTCAGTTTGGTTCTTCCTCAGAATGGCCATGTGAGCTTTTACTTCCTACACTGTTTTCATAGCCCAGATGATTTGCGTGTCCACTTTCTCTTGGATCTCATTGAGTCTCTTTGCCATCCATGATGTAAATTCTGTGTCTGTTCTCAATAGATTCTGTTACTTGGGATCAAAAGGACCCTTTGTGGGTGTCGAATCATTTTGGCTTGGGAGATTGCCAGTGTTTTCCCACTGGTTCTTCCTTATCTGTAAGGACAGACACTTCTCTTTTTATTTTTTGTTTGTTATAGTTGCTATTATTGGAGTTATGGTTTGTTTTATTTTCTTACTTGACCTTCCTCCTCTAGCCCACCTGTGGAAGTGACAGAGGTAGCTGGGAGGCTGTTGAGCTGGGAGGAAACCAGCTGGTACTGCTTCATCAGTGCAGTCTTGCTGGGCCAGGGAAAGTCTTTTCCTCTGGATCAGATACTGTCCCTTCCCTCTGGCACAAGAATCAGGGTCTCTGGTTGGCCAGGAGTCAGAGGTGCTCTTCCTCCCAGTTCTCACCCTGCTTTGTGGGAGGGGCAAGAGTGTAATGGTGGCCTCCCGAGGGCCAGCTGCTCTGCAGTCCTGGACTGGGGCCAGGATGGCACTGGTGCCACTGGAGAAACATGCTCAAAGTGGGAGCATTGCCCTGTTAGGGGCTGGAGAGGGGAAGGAAGGAGCACCTATGAGGCACAGACTACTCCTGCAGGGTTGTGTTTAGAGAAGCCTCTCTGTGGTGGGCTGGTGGTTGCAGGGCCGGAACTCATCAGCATCTGGAGACCTCCAGATGTGGCCAGTGTGGGACTGGGTGCAGGTGGAGGGCTTGTCTTCCCCTGACTGGGACTGCAGAGTTTCATGGAAGATGTGCAGATTCTCTCCCAATTCCTCACCACCACTTTCTTTGCCAAGGGTGCTGGCTCTTCCCATGTTGGGGCTGATCCTGGAGGTGGTTGGTGCCTGAAGCTGACTGTTTTCTGTGTCCTCAGGTGTCCATCTGATAACCCTCAGCTTGGGTTTCCAGGCAGACCTCCAAAGAGTAAGCTGTGATCCCCATTTTAGATAATCTTACTGGGAGCAGCAATCATGGGTGTCTCCAGTCAGTCATCTTGGCCCCCCACTCCGTGTTTTTAATTTTAAAATAAAAAAAGTATAGAAACTGTCATTGGATCCATAAATGACCTGTAAAATTGGATTTGTGCTGTGATTTAGCTTTTCTTAACATTTGTTATTAAGATATATATTACCTAAATTCATTGATTGAATTATTAAATCATAGTTTGACCCACAGATTTTATTGTCACTGAATGCTTTGATAATTATGTAAAGACTTAGCTGATGACATTTTAGAAACTTTTTTACTCTTTTTCTTGAGACGCCTTTGCCATTCATAGTTTTGAGAGGGACTGCATGGAATTTTTTTTCTTAAAAATCACTGATGGGTAGGGAGGTCTGTTCAACTGTTTCACATTTTCATGTATGTTTCTTATAGGGAAACGTATTGAGATTTAGACTTTTAATTTTTTTTCCAGCCACATTGAAAGTTTGAAAATTGTATTATGATGAAAAGTATGCTTTCTGGCCTTTATTTACAAAGTAAATTTCTTTCTTTTGTAGTGTATTTATACGTGACAGATCTGAAAACCTACCAGCTTGGGTGGGATACATTCTGTGTCAGATGATCGCCTCACCAGGCAGCTACCTCCTACAAGCTAAAACTAAGTCCTGCGGATGGTATGTGTGTAAAAAAAAACCCACAAAGTGGAGCATGTAATGGAAACATTTTAAAATCAGTAAAGAAGATGCCATTTTGATTATAAGAACAATATGTAAAACTGTCTTTTAAATGTAGTCAATGATGACACTGGTATTTTCCTTGGTTATCATAATCAGTAACCAGAGGACAAGAGATTACCATGCGTGGATTGGAAACCAGTCACTGCTTCATTGGCCTTTCCCCAGACACTGATTACGGAGTCACTGTTTCTGTGCAGACCCCAAATCTTGAGGGACCGGGTGTCCTTGTCAAAGAACATACCAGTAAGTTCTTGAGTGAACTGGAAAACCTTCATAAGGCTTCCAAATAGAGTGCTCTAAGTGTGGGAGACTGTGTGAATTCATTTTGCATTGATATAAGGGAACACCTTAAGCTGGGTAATATATAGACAGAAGAGGTTTATTGGCTTATGGTTCTGCAGGTGTACAGAGGCAGAGTGCTGGCGTCTGCTGGGCTTCTGGTGAGGCTTCAGGAAGCTACAGTCATGTGGAAGGAAGGGTTGGGGATACTACTATGTCACATGATGAGAGTAGAAGAGAGAGGAAGACCAAGGCTAGCCATCCCAGGCATGAACTAACAAAGTGAGAACTCACTCATTACCATGAAAAAAGCCCCAAACTGTTCATGAGGGATGTCCTCCCTGTGACCCAGATACCTTTCACAATGGCCCACCTCCAACTTTGGTGGGTCACATTCCAACATGAGATTTGGAGAGGACAACTTTCAGACTATGTCAGAGACTTAAGTGAATTCTGTGCAGGCCATCTCCCTAGGTGTAGCAGAGGAGACAGGTAGCAGTGATGGCAGGTTCCTGAGGCATCTAAGGTTGGACCAGGACCTTTTTCCACAGTAGTTCCATCATTGGTGCTACTTGAAGGAAGGGCTAAAGAGGGCTAGATGACTGCAGCAGACAGTGAGAGGTGATTCTTCTTCTCACTCGATCCTATCTCACCCTTTGGATCTTTGCTGTACTTTCTGCATATTCAATGCTAAATGACTCCAGTAACACCACATTTGGATGGAATAGAATACCAGTATGTCAGTGCCAATGATGCTGAAGCCTTCTTTTCTTTTTTTAAATTAATTATTTTTATTTTAAAGATGTGGGGTACAATTCAGGGTTAGGTATACAAATGTTCATTAGGCAGATACGCTTGTTGATGAAGTGTGCCCCTCTCTCCCCTGGCAGTTTCCTTCAACTGCTAATCCCACCCCCTCCTGGCAGTTTCCCACAACTTCCAATCCCTTTCTTATAGTATTATGATAATTGTTCAAGGTCCACTTATGAGTGAGAGCATAGGGTACTCTGTTCTTTGTTTATGTGATAGATCACTGGGTATGATCGACTCTAAACCCAAGTTGCTGCAAAGTCCGTATGTTTGTCCTTGATGGCTGCATAATATTCTATTGTGTATATGTACCACTTTTCAAAATTCAATCCAGCTTTGATGGACAGCATGGTTGGTTCTATGTTTTTGCTATTGTGAATACAGCTGCAACAAACATGCATGTGCAGGTATCTTTTTGGTAGAATGACTTGAGTTCCTCTGGGTATATTCCCAGTAGGGCAATTGCTAGGTTATATGGAAGGTCAATTTCTAGTTCTTTCAGAAATCACCACACTGACTTCCAAAGAGGTGGCACTAGTTTGCATTCCCACCAGCCATCCAGCCATGTAGAAGCATTCCTTTTTCTCCTCATCCTCGCCAGCATCTGTTGTTGTTTGTTTTATTAGTGATGGAAACCTTATTTTCTAAGACTTGATTTGTTATTCAGAGCTTGTTCTTCACATTTACCTTCTGGGATGTGAAAGTGCACATGTTGTGCTTTTCTAATTACTATTTTAATCTTCCAGACGTGAAACCAACAGAAGCTCCTACAGAACCACCTACACCTCCTCTGCCTCCCACCATTCCACCAGTCCATGATGGTAAGTACAGCCGTGTAGACAAGACATTCAGCAGATGGGGATTAATCAACTTCTGATCTATGCTGCATATATGTCATTGATGTTGATATGCAACATTTCTGGTTTGTTATTCCTGCAGAGGAAGTTTCTAGTTTGAAAAAAAAGATTACCGAAAATTTGTTCCTCTCTCTCTGGGCACCTTTTGGTGTGAATAGCTCAATCGAAAATGACTCCTGCTCTTCAGAAGTTCTGTTTCTTCAACTTTGCAGATTAGGGCCTGACAATACCTTCCATGGTTCATAGTACCATGGTGGACACTTCTTTCTGTGGGCATTGTGAATCCTGTTGGCTGTATCTGTGTTTTAACCCCTGAGTCTATTGGCTTAGGAAATTCTGGGTTTTGACCTGAGAAACACCCTAGATTACACAAAACTAAAACAATTTCCATCCACCAAAGTTTAAACATACCACTTGCAGTGAACTAGCAAAAGGACGCACCCATCTATTGAGTCTGGGGTCTCAGTATTTTGGGGGCAGTTCTGTAGTGCTTTAGTAAATGAAATGCAAGTTAATTAGCAATTGGCCTATTCTTTCCCCATATCTTGTTTCCAGGGTTTGACAGGAAACATTTCAGAGTTTAAACATATTTTTCTTTCATCTTAGAAGTATCTACAATGGTATGACTTTATTAAAACTTTTATATACATAAAATTTAAGATTAAAATGTATTGTAGATAATAATGGGTTTCTACAAATTAGACTATTGAAAGGAATTCAGTAAATAATCTTTACTTGCAAACAGGTCTTTTGAAGAATAGGCCTTATTTTCTAGAACAGTTTTAGGATTACAATAAAATTGAGGACCAGCTGCAGAGATTACCTGTTACCCCCCCATTTATATCCCCCCCCAGCGTGGGATGTGTGTGTTAACATCGAAGAACCCACAATGATGCATCATCCCCCCCCCAAATTCTATAGTTTACATTAGAGTTCACTCGTGGTGTTATGCATTCTATGTTACCTTTTCATAAACTAAAATTTCGTTAAGCGTTTTTTGATTTTATTTCTTTAGTCTCCAAATCTAGAAATTCAAATTTGCACACTGCACACATAGTGGATTTGCATTCTCCTCCACAGCAGTTATTTCAAGTCCACTGGATCAGTGCCTCTCACACTTATGGCGCAGAGAGTCCTCTTGGCATCTCACCACTGCTGATTCTGCTTCAGGATGTCTGGGGTAGAATCTGAGATTCTGCATTTATGGCAAGCGCCCAGGTGGTGTGCCCTTGCTGCTCATCCACTCTTTGGTAGCAAGGTGTCACACTACATTTTTCAAATAGGCAATTTTATTTAAGTGAAAGAATTAATGAGAGTTGGGGTTTTCTCTACTTTTTTTATCAGTATGCAAAGGGGCCAAGGCAGATATTGTGTTCTTGACTGATGCCTCTTGGAGTATCAGGGATGATAATTTTAATAAAGTTGTAAAATTAATCTTCAATACTGTGGGAGGCTTTTATGAAATCAGTCCTGCTGGGATTCAGGTGAGTGGCATTCCATTCTGATTCAATCTTTCTCAGATTTTGTAATCTTGAAGACCTGCTTAAAATTTCACCCCTTCTAGAGAAACACCCTGATGACTTTAACACTCTATGTTCCTAAAGTATTTTGTCTTTATTGCTATTACAAGTATCACTTTATATTGTCATTACTGGTGTGACTCTCTTCTAGCTAAATCATTGATGTCTTAAAGCAAGAGAATGTATGTATCTTTTTTAAAATTATCTTATCCTTTTCCTCTTTTTTCCTTTTGGTGAATTTTCTTCTTTATTTTGGCAGCTTCTCCTTCATTATGGCATCTTAGAGGCATTATGAAAATAAGAGATTTTGAAATAAACCACAAATAATTTCATAAACAAGCCATGTCATCTTTTACGGAATAGTACTTTGTGGAATACTATACACTAAATTTCAAATCCCCAAATAATGCTGTAGACATTGTTCCAACCCAAGAAGAGTAAAAATTCAGCCTAGTTATAGTCTTAGTTGATTGTGTCAGCAACCAAGCTGTTTTTTCAACCTTCAGAAATTAGGATTTCTTTTTTTTTTCAGTTGGAGTCTCACTCCATTGCCCAGGCTGGAGTGCAGTGGCACACTCACGACCTTCCAAGTAGCTGGAACTACAAGCGCATGCCACCATGCCCAGCTAACTTTTGATTTATTGTAGAGACAAGGTATTGACTCTGTGGGATCAAGCAATCCACTCACTTTGGCCTCCCAAAATGCTGAGATTACAGGCTGAGTCGTCAAACCTGGTCAGAAATTAGAATTTCTAATAATAATAGCTACAATATTTTATTACTACCATGAAAATAATAAAAAATAAAATTCTTAAAACAGTTCTATAAGGTAAGTATAGCTGTGTCCATTTTACTGATTAAAAACTAAAGCCACCCGGGCTCAGTGGCTCAGCCTGTCATCCCAACACTTGGGAGGCTGAGGTGAGTGGACTGCCTGAGCCCAAAGCTTCAAGACCAGCCCAGGCAACTTAATAAGACCTCATCTCTACAATAAATCAAAAATTAGTCGGGTATGGTAGTGTGCACCTGGAGTTCCTGTTACTTGGAAGGCTGAGGCGGAAGGATCACTGGAGCCCAGCAGGTCAGCACTGGGATGGCCGTGATCATGCCACTGCACTCCAACCTGGGTGACAGAGTGAGATTCCAACTCAAAAAAAAAAAAAAAATTAAAGCCAATGATGTAGTGACTTTGCCCAATGTCACCCAGGTATTAATTGGCAGAGTTAGAATTCAAACCCATGAATTCTGAATACAGAATCTCTACTCTTCCTACTAAATCATGTTTTCACTGAGTCTGTGATGTATGATCGCATGCATAGCATGTTTATGTCACCATGAAGGACAGATGTGCTCAATGAGGAGGGCAGTTGGCTGAGAGCCCACTGTTGGACCAGCATTTGGATTTGAGATGGTGTGTTCTAATTTCTAATCCTGGAACCTCACTGCTTTCAGGTTTCATTTGTGCCTGGGAGGAAAAGTGGTTTGGCAGTGAGGACAGGTCATCTCATCAATAATTCATTGATGAGGTCATGTCTGAGTTCAAGCTGAACACGTACAATGACAAGGACCAAGCCCTCAGGGCCCTCCAGAATATTAGGTGCAGAGGAGGAAACACAAGAAGAGATACAGTTAACCAGAGTGTACAGGGTCTTACTCTCAAAAGCACTGAACATGGTAGGATGAGTATATTATCTCATTCTAATGGCCAGATTCTTATCAGTTGGGTGTGGCTAATAGCATTTGGGTAATTTTCACCAGGGTGACGCTAAAATGTTCCATGCCACACTACGTAGGCAAAGCACTCACATTTATCAAGGAGAAAGTCTTGACCTGGGAGAGCAGCATGAGGAAGAATGTCCCCAAGGTGTTGGTTGTGGTCACAGATAGCTGGTCCCAGGATGAGGTAAAGAAGGCAGCATTGGTCACCCAGCATTCAACATTTGTGAGTTTGATTGCACTCTTTGAGGAGTTTTAAATGCTCTTAGAGGAGTTTCAAATGCTCAGAAATGATTGCAGAAGATCAAAGGTGCTGAGATTACTTTATGGCTCTCATTTTATTCTGTACTCTATTCCCTTACAATGCTACTTTATGTCTAATTCTGGAATGCTTCAGTAAGTACTCAAAAATGACATGGTGTATTATTTGTATAAGTCATGATTCAGGATTGTCGAGGGGTAACACAAGTTCTCCATAGTGGCTGGAAGGCTACAAAAAGCAATGGTGATGGGAGAATCCTGGAGCAGACTTCCTGCCAGGGCAGAAATAAATCTCCACACTGGTTCCTGTACAGGGAGAGACAAAGGGAAACCTTCAACTTTAGTGCATCCTGGCAGATGCTGACCTGATGGGGACTATCCAAATGTAGCCTGGGAAGGGGTGTTGAGGTCTCAGAGAGATATCTCTGGGGTAGATCTTGCCAAACAAACATTCTGAGAGCCTCCTGGCAAAATTGTCCTTTAGATTGGTGATTTAAGATTATGAGAGATGACATATATTATTGTTATTTTTTTAAGTTTTATTAGTATTTAACAGTTATACATATGTTGGATGCACATGTGATATTTTGATACATTTATACTATGTATAATGAGCAAATCAGACTAATTGAGATATCTCTCACCTCAAACTTTTATCTTTCCTTTATGTTTAGAACATGCCAATTCTAGCTATTTTGAATTCTACAATAAATTGTTAACTGTAGTCTTTCTACTGTACTATTGACTACTATAACTTCTTCTTTCTAGCTGAATTGGAAGGAAATGATTTCCAAGTTAGCATTTAACAAAAAGATCCATCAGGTGAAAGTGTAGAACAAAGGTATTTTCTGACATATAAAATACATTTTTTACAATTAAAATCTTTTTATTTTAAAGATGTGGGGTACAATTCAGAGTTAGGTATGCAGATGTTCATCATGCAGTTACCCTTGTTGATGAGGTGTGCTCCCCACCCCAGGCAGACTCCCACTACTGCCAATCCCACTTCCCTGCCATCCCTCCTGGCAGTTTCCCGGGTAGACATAATTTTAGAGAGAATCCTGTGCTATACATGATTAATTGCAGTAAATTATAGAGTGTTTTGTTATATGGAGTTTATATATGGTACATGCATAATTTGACTAGTGCTAAGCCATACTGTCTTTTTTCTTTTTTTTTTTTTTTTTTTTTTTTTGAGTTGGAGTCTCACTCTGTCGCCCAGACTGGAGTGCAGTGGCCGCTTCCGGCCACTGCAGCCTCGACCTGCTGGGCTCTGGCTATCCTTCCGTCTCAGCCTTCCAAATAGCTGGAATTACAGGCATGCGTTACCACGCCCGGCTGATTTTTTTATTTATTGTAGAGATGAGGTCTTGCTGCCCAGGCGGGTGTCGAACCCATGGGCTCAGGCAATTCATTCACCTCAGCCTCCCAAAGGCGCGGGATTACAGGCTGAGCCACCGAGCCCGGCTCTGTCTTTTTTCAATAGTGGTTGTTCGTCATATGGACCTTTTATAATTAATTGCCATTATGTGATATCCTTTGAGCAGATTTCTGCATAATCTGGGTTTCCTAGCCAGTTCAAGTTTGTGGTTATGGATACTTGCTTCTCAGGTTAACTTCTTTATATCTAATTATATTTCTAATTCTTTACATAGCTTCTTTTTTTCCTCTGATGTCAAAATAAGCTTTTGGGGTAAGAAAAAAATGTTCATTTGTAATAACCTAAACAGAAGAAAGTCTGCTGCCAGTGAGAGTTGAGATACCATCTCCAATGTGACCAAAGTATTGCTTCTGGGATTAAGTTTGCTGAGAAAATCAGGGTTTTTTTTTCAGTCAGAATCTCACTCTGTTGTCCAGGCTGGAGTGCAGTGGCATGATCATGGCTCACTGGAGCCTCAACCTCTTGGGCTCAGAAGATCCTTCTGCCTCAGCCTCTCAAGTAGTTGCAGTAACAGGTCCCACTTATTTTTTGATTTTTTTGTAAAGAAAAGATCTCACTATGTTGCTCAGACTGGTCTTGAACTCTTGGGCTCAAGCAGTCCTCCTGTCTTGGCCTCCCAAAGTGCTGGGATTACAAGCATGAGCCACAGCGCCTGGCCTCAATAATTTAGGTTTTAAAATGAGCCTATCCTTGGCTTTTGAGTCACATAAGCTTAAAATACTAATGGCTGCAGAGTCAAATGGACTGTGGATTTGTGGAAGGCAATGTGCACCACATGAAGTATTTCTGCAATTAAAGTCTTCATCTTAGCGGGACTCGGTGGCTCAGCCTGTAATCCCGTGCCTTGGGAGGCTGAGGTGAGTGAATTGCCTGAGCCCACGGGTTCAAGACCCGCCTGAGAAACTTGGTGAGACCTCATATCTACAACAAATCAAAAAATTAGCCCAGTGTGGTAGCACATGCCTGTAGTTCCAGCTACTTGGAAGGCTGAGGTGGAAGAATTGC
Organism: Cephalopachus bancanus; assembly: GCA_027257055.1. Classification (NCBI taxonomy): domain Eukaryota; kingdom Metazoa; phylum Chordata; class Mammalia; order Primates; family Tarsiidae; genus Cephalopachus; species Cephalopachus bancanus. Next base: position 13,329 of record JAPVLO010003352.1, on the reverse strand, counting down.
CGGAGCCCAGCAGGTCGAGGCTGCAGTGACCGGGAGTGGCCACTGCACTCTACTCTGGGCGATAGAGTGAGACTTCAACTCAAAAAAAAATCTTCATCTTTGAATGATTAGAATTTTTATTTGATGAAATCCAATGAAATGCATTTTATAAGGCAGAAAATAGGAAGACTTGGATAAAGTACATATTTATCAAAAAGAGGCCATGTCGAGTAAAAGTACTTGCACACATGAAGAAATACATCATTGCTGATAAAGTTTTATTTTGAATTGCTCAAACAATGAAGGACAGAAAAAGGGATATGTCATTCATTATACAAATGCTACCCTGCAGGGTTCAGTGTCTTTGTGGTTGGCGTGGCTGACATTGACTACAACGAACTTGCCAACATTGCCAGCAAGCCATGTGACCAGCATGTGTTCATTGTTGATGACTTCGAGTCTTTTGAGAAGATCGAGGACAACCTGATTACATTTGTTTGTGAAACTGCCACGTCAAGTAAGTCTTGGTCAATGTGGATCTGTAAACTCACTTGTTTTGAAAACTGATTACTTGGTCGACAAATCTGTGCCTATGTGGCATCAAGTCCATGCATAAATAGATCCTAGGAAATCACTTGAGACCCGATGAATCATTGCTCCTATTGGGATCATATTAAGTGTGTGCTTTTCAGAAGTCCATTTTTAGCCTTGAAGCTGTTGAAGCTGTCATTTCCTTGTATGGCAATAAAGTGTTTTAAGTTATGCCTGTGATATTTGGGAAAATTAGCTTATAATTGCACATATAGAAGCATTTCAGTGAAGTGAACTCTTTCCCCATTAGTAATCAGTTGGTATTTGTTTTGTCAACATGCTTCAAGAGAGCAGTGAAAAGCTGGCTTGTGCGTGGGTGACCACAGAAATTCACTTGGTTCCCGTTTGTTCATTTGGGTTTAGTTTTCCAAGTTCAGCTTTTAAACTCCTAGGGAAAGACCAAAGATTGATTATGTAAGTCCATGTATCCTCTTCCCCATCCATTAGCACCGATTCTTGGGGTACAGGACGATGGAGACAACTCTATGGGTACTCTAGATCCCAATTCTAGGGAGGCTGTACTTTATAAGTGCAGCATTCCCTCCCACATTAAACATTATATTAAAAACTCAGAGATCCGGTTAGAGTATACAAACCTCTTGGTTTACTATGAAAACTTATGCAGTAGTCCATTGTGGAGCTGCACTGGTGAAAATGGGTTGGGGGTAGAGCTGTCTCTCTTGCATTCTGGGTGGTCCTGGAACAGCCCTCTGGTACCCCAACTCTCAGGGTGGAGGGTTCCAGGGTGAAAACTGCTGCACACTTATTAACTAGGACATTTGTTAGTCAATGTGGGGTTCAGGGGCTCGACAGAGAAGATGGCTGGAGAGGGATGGAATCCTCTTACCTGCATATAAAATGAAAATTCCCCAGGAGGGACGTTCTTCAATCTATTAAAAAACATATGAAAACATCACCTTTAACTCTATTTTAAAACACTAAAAAATTTAAGAGCACTACAAAAATCCAGTTGGACTAGAGAATTTTCAGAAAATATTTGTTACACTGGTTAATAGTATAATTTATCCCACACACAGGAAGTCTACAAGTAATAACTTACAAAAGATTAAATCGCTGTTATTTTTTTATAAATGAGTGAACAGTTTTACCACTTGAAATTTGTACACTGCTGCTTTCTGTGTATATAAAATGCTTGCACACCGTGTTGGTGAATCATACTTAAAGAACACTGTGTGTTGCAGGTTGTCTGCTCATTTATTTGGATGGCTACATCTCGCCAGGTAAGCCTTTGCACTTTGGGGCTAATTAATTTCAGTATTTAAGCAATCCAGTAATAAAATCTGCTTCTTTGAATCTTTTCCTTTCTTATGTGAAGGTTTTAAGACGTTCAAAGTATACAAACTGACCAAAAAGAATTTTGCTTCTGTACAAGGAGTGTCTTTGGAACGCGTTTGTGAATCAGCCTATAGGGTAAGTGTGACAGTGGGAAGTTCTCTTTTTCTTCCAATGGGCAAGGATTCTTGGGATCTTTGCTGATTTCCTAGAAGCCTGGAATTCCTGAGTTGTCAGAGACTCCTTAAGGATGGCCTCATTTGGTTTACTTACATATAGGTGAGTTCATTGTTTTCCATCACGTTGCACTGTGGTTTGCACACAGGAGACCAAGATTCAAGCCTTATTCCTGGACCCAAGAATCTCCTTCTGGCACTGCCAGGATTCATAATATGTATTGATTACTGATCCTTTGATTTAGGACGAGGGCTGTAGCTACACTTCATCTGAAGGAGGCTGTCAGGACAGGAAGGCAGCTTGCTATTTTGAACATCTTTCCCTGTGGTGCAGAAGGAGTGGTTGGAATAACTGCAGAGTGAGAGCAAGATCTGCTTGTAGTGTTTCAAACCTCTGGAAAAAGGAAGCCTGCTGCCGTTTTTCTTGTCCATGATTAGACAATTGGCAGTTAGGTTTTTCTGGCCGACACTTGGAACTCAAGTGTGCTGAAAAGAAAAAACAAACAACCCCATTATAAAGTGGGCAAAAGATATGAGCAGACACTTCTCAAAGGAAGACATCTGAGCAGCCAACAGACACATGAAGAAATGTTCAACCTCACTAATCATCAAGGAGATGCAAATCAAAACCACACTGAAATACCACCTAACTCCAGTCAGAATGGCAATTATCAATAACAAAAAAATAACAGTTGCTGGAGAGGGTGTGGTGGAAAAGGAACACTTCTACACTGTTGGTGGGAGTGCAAACTAGTGCAACCTCTATGGAAAACAGTGTAGTGATTCCTAAAAGCTCTAAATATCGACCTCCCATACGACCCCACAATCCCCCTACTGGGAATATAGACTGAAGAACTGAAATCATTCTATTAAAAAGATACCTGCACATGTATGTTTATCACAGCATTGTTCACAATAGCAAGAACCTGGAATCAACCATACTTTCCATCAAAAGAGGACTGGATTTTAAAAATATGGTAAATATACAAGATGGAATAATATGCAGCCATAAAAATAACAAAATCATGAACTTCGCAGCAATCTGGGTAGAGCTAGAGTCAATAATACTGAGTGACCTCTCACAGAAACAGAGTTCTGAGTATCACATGTTCTCACTCATATAGCGGACCTTGAACATCCATCATAATACTATAAGAAAAGGACTGACAGTGGTGGGAAACTTTGGGGGAGGAGGGAGATGGGATTAATGGTAGTCAATATCTGTCTGGGGGCAGGGAGATACTCCTGATCAACAAGGGTTCCCGAATGAAGCATATTTGTATACCTAACCCTTAACTGTACCCCACAATATCAAAATAAAAAATAATAATATAAAAAAAAGTTACTTCAAACATCAACAGAAAAAGACACATTTCTTAAATATTATCCTTGTATGAGCTAAAGAATATTCTTTTGCGTAATCTGTGCAATGGAATAATTTTCAACTTTTCCTATTGACCACAAGACATTTACATTCTAAATTTCTGTGTTGGGCATATAATTGGATCCTTCTTTTTCAGCTTGAGTGGAATGGTACCTCCATTGCTAAGCCTTTTTGAAAACTCTTGAGCACAGTTCACTCCTGTGTTCCCTCAGAAGCTATCCAGATTTCTGTTTAACACTTGTCACATTAGAGTGTAATGATGTGTTTATAAGACTGGGATCTGTGACTTACTTTAAAAAAAATAAGCTTACCTCTGAATCTGGCACAATAGTAAGAGCTCAGAAAGTACTGTGTCCGTGAATAGGATGAAAATGTGTGGTAAATATCTGTCTGGGGAGGGGGAGACATCCCTTATCAACAAGGGTGCCTGAACGAAGCATATTTGTAAACCTAACCCTTAACTATACCCCCAATACAAAAATAAAAAATATTGATTGATTAAAAAAAAGAAAATGTGTAATTCTTACTTTGCTCTTGAATATTGCTTCCTTTTTTGCCTCCCTAAGAGAAGGAATTTGGAAAATAATGTCATACTTTATTTTTTAAATAGATTTTATATGCCTCTGTTTTTTTCTAGCCACAGTGAATTAGAATTTTTTTTGAGGTTTAATGCACAGGAAATTTTACAGCACCTTTGGATATATTTAGTTAATATTTTCTTTGATTAATTATGGAGTTTCAAGTCTTATTTTTATAAAAGGTATTGCTGTTTGTCTATAGCAACTTGCTATCCTAAAAATATATCTTCTGATTTAAACATTTGCTTAGTATTAGCCTTTAGGTTATTACTGAGCATGAGCTTGAGTTTATTAATAGTTTTGGAATGTTTTTGAGTATCCACTCAATTCTTTCAAAATTCTGTGTGTAATGAAATTATTTCCTAATGGTCTTTCCGTGGAAGATAATTTCAAGATGAATAAAGTGTTGCATAATACACATCTCTCTTACATCTCTTATCTCGTATTTTCTATGTAGTGGGGAAATATAACGTGTTAGGAAGGCACTACTGTTCCTTTATTCACTTAGAATGTCAGATAGTTTATAAAGTTGTCAAATGTTTTTATGAGTGCAGTAAATCCTGGTCCTCTCTAAATTTTCTTATATTTTTTTGGTTTGATGAATCCAGTAAATAATATGTGAATATTGCTGTGAATCACTCAGTGAATGTTTGGTGATATTTCAAGAAAATAAATTGATCTTTATGTGCAAAAAAAGAAATTTGTTGGGTAGCTCTAGATGTTGTTATTTTTCTTCATGAAAGTTTGCACCTGGTGCAAATAACCCAAATAGGTATTTCTTATTCATTAAAATAAAAACTTTTTACGTTGGGAAATATGTGTGTTTCAACGTATGGAGAGAAAAAAAGGAGGAAATAAATCTATCAGAAACTTAGGACACAGTCAGAAAATGATGTCTGAAGTCTGAAATCCTCTGGGACAGCTGATGGAAAATTCAGCCTAAAAACAAAGCTAATTTATTTTAAGGAGGGACAGATCACACTGTTGTAACTGTGAGCTCCCACCTCTTTTATGGCTAGCCACCTTGGTCCAGGGTTTTAGGTTTCTTGGTGAACACTAACACCCAGTGTTTAACTCTCAGTCACTTGAAGATGTGATTCCTACATTTTAACTTATGACAGCCTATTGCCCTCTCAGAGGTAGAACTCTTGACTGAAAAGAAAAAAGCAGAAGCTTGTCAGATTGATGAGGTCCCATTTGTCTATCTTATCTTTTATGGCCTGTGCGTTTCGGGTTTTGCTCAGGAATTGGATGCCAGTTCCAACTTCCATAAGAGTGTGTCCTGCATTTTCTAAAGTTCTTATGGTTTGAGGTTTTACATTTAGGTCTCAGATCCTTTTAGAATTAATTTTTGTGCATGGGGATAGATAGGAGTCTTGTTTGAATCTTCTGCATGTAGTCAGCCAGTTTTCCCAGCACCATTTACTGAATACGTTCTTCTCTCCCATATAAACGGAATATTACGCAGCCATAAAGAAGAACAAAATCATGAACTTCACAGTAACCTGGATGGAATTAGAGTTTTAATACTGATTGATCTCTCACAGAAACAAAGATCTGAATGTCACATGTTTTCACTCATAAGTGGACCTTGAACACTATTGTAATACTATAAGAAAAGGATTGACAGTGGCGGGAAACTATGTGGGGGGGCCAGGGAGGGGAAGTGAGGTGGGATTAATAGTAGCCAATATCTGTCTGGGGCCGGGGGAGCACACCTCATCAACAAGAGTACCTGCACAATTTATATTTGTATACCTAACCCCTAACTGTACCCAACAATTTTAAAATAAAAAATATGTTAAAAAAATAAAGCCGGGCTCGGTGGCTCAGCCTGTAATCCCGCACCTTTGGGAGGCTGAGGTGAGTGGATTGCCTGAGTCCGCGGGCTCAAGACCCGCCTGGGCAGCGAGACCTCATCTCTACAATAAATCAAAAAATCAGCTGGGCGTGGTAGCGCATGCCTGTAATTCCGGCTACTTGGAAGGCTGAGGCGGAAGGATCACCGGAGCTCAGCAGGCAAGGCTGCGGTGGCCGGGAGTGGCCACTGAACTCCATTCTGGGCAACCGAGTGAGATTCCAATTCAAAAAAAAACAAAAACAAAAACAAAAAAAATAAAAATAAAAATACACTGACAAAAATAAAGCATAAGGGCAGTTCAGTTATTCTTTTCACAAGCACTAGTTATCTAAGAAAAAAGGGGGGAAATGAGCTAGGAGAGAGAGATGAAGTAACATGGAGAAGCTATTATTTTCAATATGGAATATTATAATGATAGTTATTGGACATAGAAGAGGCATCAGTCATGTGGGCTTGCCCAGAGTGCATGTTTTAAGTATGATGGTGCTAAGTCCAGAAGTACTAGTGGTATGATCCTAGGACATGGAAACACAAGAGATGTTTTGTGTCCTCTGTTAAAATTCGTGGAGGAATAATTTCTTTTCTGTCCAAGAGTTACTTATTTCTTACCTTCAGAGAAAAATTATTATTAAATGGTCTTAGACAGAAAACCATCAATTCTACTTCACAAATTTCCCCAGAACAGTGATTGACTCAACTGTGGAAGGACACATGAGACCAAAATTGTAGGCTCTGAGCTTAGAGCCAAGAAATATTTCCTTTTAATTGACTCACATCCTTTTATCATCTCTAAACGTTTGCGTATGCATTTTGTCTTAACATTTAGGAGTAGTTTTTATTTGGGAATATATGACCTCTGGGGGGTGATGATTTCAGGGAGAAATTTGGAAATGTGAAAACTGTTAGTGATAGGGAGAGAGAAATTAAATTCTTAAGCCATTTTATGGTCTCATACACTTGACATTAGAAATTAAATATATTTAGCAAGATTCATTCTCTTTAAATGATATTCACATTTATAATATTTATCACTCTAAATAGGCATGTAAGTTTATGATATTTTATGTATCTCGAAAGATTAGTTATCAATAACAGGCAAAAAGACTATTTGGTAATTTCCCAGACTGTTGTGACTTAGTCAAGTTATAAACAGTTGATAACAATTTACGTAATGTATCTTTGCTGTTTGTTCTTTTGATGTGTTCCCTAAATTTTTCTCCTTCTAAAGAGAAGTCAGAGGAGCCAGATTATTAAATAACCTCTAATACGACCCATAATGAGATTCTGGTGCAAAGATTTAAAATAGTCTCTGTTGCTAATGTTAAATCAATCTTTTCTTAATCTTTTTTCTTTTCTTTCTTTTGTTTTATTAAACAGAGACAAATGGACTCCCTCCTTCATACATGATTATATCATTGTTCAGACTTCTTCCTGAAACTCCCAGTGACCCTTTTGCAATTTGGCAAATCACAGAGACTACAAACCACAAGGTAGAGTGACTGCCGATTGTAAGGATTTTTATTTTAAGGCATATGCATATGTAGTTTTGTTGATCTTTTTCCCTTTTTTAAAAAAACCTTCTGAATATATATTTACTTGATACATGCCTTTGTGTTTAAACTTTTACAAATATAACAAATCAGTAAATATCTAGTTTCATTTTGATCACAACTGAAAGTATTGCATTTTTTAGAAATCTCTTTAACAAGGATTATTTGCTAATACTTTTGGTAAAAATTATACCATGCATGTAATTTAATTATGGTTATATGTTGATTATAGCGTCTAACAAGATGTTATCATTCTTTAACAAGGATACAAGAGACGAGGTGCAAACTGTTACATTTGACACAGATGAAGTAAAAGCATTATTTTATGGCAGCTTCCATAAGGTAAGAATGTAAAATGAAAAAATGAAATGACAAAATTAAAACTAATTTCTTTTACCTCTTTTTTTTTGAGTTAGAGTCTCAGTCCATTGCCCAGACTGTAGGGCAGAGGCACACTCACGGCCATACCCGCATCAACCTACTGGACTCTGGTGATCCTTTTGCCTCAGACTTCCAAGTAGCCAGAACTACAGGTGTGAGCTACCATGCCCAGCTAATTTTTCTTTATTGTAGAGTTGAGGTCTCACCAAGTTGCCTGGGCTGGTCTTGAACCCATGGACTCAGGAAATCCACTTACCTCGGCCTCTCAAATGCTGGGATTCCAGGCTGAGTCACCAAGCCCAGCCTTGTCATTTATTTAAATGTCACATTAATTTGGTAGAATCATAGCTATGTCTTTTTAAAATAAAATCTTATTTTAGATAATTTGACTAGTTCAAAGAACATTTAAAACAAACCAGTAATTCTGCTAATCAAAAGGTAACCACTATTGACTTTTTAATATATTTTCAAGGCTTATATATTTTAAAAATTTGAAACATGTGTATACAATATTGTTCACCTGTGTTTTTACTTATCACTTTATTGTGAATTTTGGGGCTATTTAGTTTGAAAGCTTAATTTTAGTGGGTTATATTTTAATTGATAATATTATTCTTAGATTTTTTATTTTTTGAGTCAGAGTCTCACTCTCTCACCCAGGCTGGAGTGCAGTAGCTCAATCATGGTTCGCAGCAGCCTTGATCTTCTGGGCTCAGGTGATTCTTGGTCTCAGTCTCCTGAGAATAGAGGCATATACCACCAGCTAATTGTTTAACTGTTTGTAGAGACGAGGTCTCACTATGTTACCCAGGCTGGTCTCTAACTCCTGGGCTCAAGCAAAACTCTCACCTCTGCCTTCCAAAGTGCTGGGATTGCAGGCATAAGCTATTGTGCCTGGTGATATTTTTCTTTTATAGAGAACAGTAACTTTCTTACACTTGCTCATTTAATGAAAAGGTACAAACGTGCCAGGGGAATGTAGAATAAAAATGTTTATGAATATAAAAGTTATCAAGATCTACAAAAATAAGATAAATAAATATTTATAAGATTAATTTTTACATGAACACAGTTCTTTTTTTTAATACGTCCATATTTTTTATTTTGATATTGTGGGGTACAGTGAAGGGTTAGGTATACAAATATGCTTCGTTCAGGCACCCTTGTTGATAAGGGGTGTCTCCCTGTCCACAGACAGATATTGAATACCATTAATCCCACCTCCCTTCCCCTCCCCCCCATAGTTTCCCACCACTGTCAGTCTTGTTTTTATAGTATTACAGTGAATGTTCAAGGTCTGCTATATGAGTGAGAACAGGTGATACTCAGATCTTTTTTCTGTGAGAGGTCACTCAGTATTATTGACTCTTGTTCCATCCAGGTTGCTGCAAAGTTCATGATTTTGTACTTTTTTATGGCTGTGTAGTATTCCATTGTGTATATGTACCACACTTTTTTAATCCAGTCCTCTTTTGATGGACAGTATGGTTGATTCCAAGTTCTTCCTATTGTGAACAATGCTGCAATAAATATACGTGTGCAGGTATCTTTTTGGTAGAGTGATTTGAGTTCTTCGGGGTATATTCCCAGTAGGGGGATTGCAGGGTCATATGTGAGTTTGATATTTAGAGCTTTAGGAATTGCCACACTGTTTTCCACAGAGCTTGCATCAGTTTGCACTGTCACCAACAGTGTAGAAGTGTTCCCTTTTCACCACACCCTCTCCAGCAACTTTTTTTTTTTTTTTTTTTTTTGAGTTATTGATAATTGCCATTCTGACTGGAGTTAGGTGGTATTTCAGTGTGGTTTTCATTTGCATCTCCTTGATGATTAGTGAGGTTGAACATTTATTTATATGTCTGTTGGCTGCTTGGATGTCTTCCTTTGAGAAGTGTCTGTTCATATCTTTTGCCCATTTTATAATGGGGTTGTTTGTTTTTCTCTTTTCAGCACGTTTGAGTTCCTTGTAGATCCAAGATGTTAAGCCTTTGTAGGACCTGGAGTTGGCAAATACTTTTTCCCAGTCTGTGGGCTATCTCCCTGCTCTCTTGATGGTTTCTTTGGCTTTGCAGAAGCTTGTCAGTTTAATGAGGTCCCATTTGTCAATCTTCTCTCTTATGGCCTGTGGGCTTCGGGTTTTGTTCAGGAATTGGATGCCAGTTCCAATTTCCATAGGGTGTGTCCTGCATTTTCTAAGGTTCTTATGGTTTGAGGTTTTACATCTAGGTCTCTAATTCGTTTAGAGTTAATTTTTGTGTATGGAGACAAATAGGGGTCTTGTTTGAGTCTTCTGCATGTGGTCAGCCAGTTTTCCCAGCACCATTTACTGAATAGGTCCTCCTCTCCCCAGTGGTAGGTGGTGGAGGCTTTGTCGAAGATGAGTTGGTTGAAAAATTGAGGTTTAGCTTCTGGAATCTCAATTCTATTCCATTGGTCTATATGCCTGTTTTTGTAGCAATACCAAGCTGTTTTGATTATCGTAGCTTTATAGTAATGTTTGAAGTCTGGTAATGTGATACCACCTGCTTTGTTTTTTGATTTGTTTTGTTTTGTTTTTGTTGCTGAGGATTGTTCTGGCTATTCTTGGTTGTTTGTGTTTCCATAGGAATTCCTGTGTTGTTTTTTCTATGTCTGAGAAGAATGTTGCTGGCAATTTGATGGGTGTTGCATTAAATCTGTAGATTGCCTTAGGTAAGATGGACATCTTCACAATGTTGATTCTTCCAATCCATGAGCGTGGGATATTTTTCTACTTGTTTGTGTCATCTTTGATTTCTTTGAGCAGTGTTTTGTAGTTTTCTTGTAAAGGTTTTTCATGTCTCTGGTTAGGAAGATGCCAAGGTATTTCTTTTTTTGTTGTTGCTATTGTGAATGAAATTGTGCTTTTTATTTGGGTTTCTGTTTGCTTGGTATTGGTGTAAAGAATTGCGATTGTCTTTTGTACATTTATTTTATATCCTGTGATTTTGCCAGAGTCCTATGTCAGTGTAAGGAGGTTTTTGACAGATTCTCTTGGGTTTTCAAGGTACATGATCATGTCATCTGCAAAGAGAGATAACTTGACATCCTCTTTTCCTATTTGGATACCCCTGATTGCCTTCTCTTGTCTGATTGCTCTAGCCAGGTCTTCCAATACTATATTGAACAGGAGGGGTGAGAGTGGGCATCCTTGACTGGTTTCAGTTTTCAGGGGAAATGGTTCCAATTTTGTCCATTTAGGAGTATGCTGGCTGTGGGTTTCTTGTAGATGGCTTTTACTATTTTGAGGTATGTTCCCCGTATGCCTAGATGTTCAAGGGTTTTTATCAAGAAGGGGTGCTTGATTTTATCAAAAGCTTTTTTCTGCATCTAATGATATAATCATGTGGTTTTTGTTTTGACATATGTTGATGTATTTCATTACATTTATGGTTTTATGAATGTTGAACCAGCCTTGCATCCCAGGAATGAAGCCTACTTGGTCATGATGGAGGATTTTTGAGATGTGGATGAACACAATTCTATAAAAGAACGTTATTAAAATTTCTGCAATGCATCCTATGGGATTATCTGTTCTTGGTGATTTTAGTCAATTTCTTTATGTCAACACCCAGAGTATTTTGGGTGTTTTCTAAAGGTTGATCATTGGACAAATAAGAAGTACTTCTTCTTAACAAGTAGTAAAGTTGGAAGTATTAGGAAGAAAAGGAACAATGGATTTTTAGTGGTGTTTGTTCATCCATTGGATTCCATTAGAAGAATAATAATTGTACAATGGTCTAAAATGTATCCAGTGTGGCATGCAGAGAGATTAGCTTCCATACATAAAAGACAAGTATTTCTAGTCCAATCTGATTGTCATTGAAAATTGAAGAAACTTTTCCTACTTTAGTAGATTTAGCAAGATTATTTGCTGTTTCTACTCCCGAGGAAGTTTTTTCTCCAAGAATGTTTTTCTTATTCATCAATCAGATTCTTGATAAGGATGTTGAAGGACTCTCCTTATCAAGTTCAAAGAGGCTTCAATGTGTATGTACATTAGTGAAAAACAAAAACAACAATGAAGGAAAAACAAAGTACAATAGAATGTTTTCTTCATAGTCTGCAGACCAAAAACAAACAAACAAAATCCAAAGTTTACAGAGCTTCATGGTAAAATGCAGTCAAATAAATGCCTCATTGGGAAAGCATATCCTAATTTGGCAACATAATTTTCAAAGTCACAAGTTCCTGTCCCTCAACCAAAACTGCTTCCTCCAATGCATTAACTATACCTTCTAACTTCTGATAAATAATCTCCTGGGGAGCCAAAGCTATGGAAACATTCTTAGATAACTGATCTTCAAAAGTAGCTGTGTGTACTTCCTTAGCTAAGGCTACAGCTGAAACTGAAACTGAAGTAGCAATAGCTATTAAAGCTGTAATTCCTAAAATTAAAGTAGCTATAGATCTTTTCTCTTTTTCTAATAATGAGTTAACCTCATATAAGGTTTTCAAATCATACCAGTGAGATGGAAGTTGCACTAGAACCATTAAATAAGGAGGCTGTTTGAAAATCATAAATCCTTTGTAAGAAGCATTAGTTAAACAATTGGTAAGTATACAATTTTTGCAAGACACATTGCAAATGTTATTTCCTTGGTTAATGATTACAGAATGATACTTATCCCAAATTAAAAATATGTAAGGAGACTGTAAACAAGCTCTGATTTTGTAATGATGAATTCCTCCAAAGGCTGAATTAAGGTTACAGGTTTAATGGCTGCAAGGGCTCTTCATAAATGAGGTTGAATAACTTGATTTTTCCCAATAGTAGTAAATACTGGAGGCACCCATCCATTAACATGCCACCTAGCAAGAATAATAACACCTTGTGGGGTGTAGAAGTAGAGTAAGGTTGTAAATGGAGATCCCAATCACTAATGGGGAGAGCTGTACTAGGTAAAGAATAATCAACCTTAAATGTATAAACAGTTTCTCTATTTAGGGTACCCAGTATCATGTTGGATAAGTAACCAATCTTTCTCTGTGTCATTAGGGTCACAAACGGGCATATTCGATGGTGGTGAGGCCCAGGTTGCCGAGCTGGGATCAGAGCCTCGGGACATCAACATTTTAAGAAACCAATTATCTCTAACATCTTTGGGGATGGACTATCTGTGACTCAAGTTTTAAAAGAAGACATTAAATAAAAAGCCTTATAATAATTAAAATCAGAATTATCATCAAAGCAAATGCGGGGAGAGCACAAGAGCTTCCTTTATAAGAAAAATTATTATTTATGACATACTTGGTTTGAGCATAAAAAACAGCTGGTTCCCCACATCAATTGGGGAGAGATTAAAAACACAGCAATAACATCATTATCCGAAGCTACTGGTTGAAAAGTTGGGGGATTGGGCATGTAAGCTCAATAAGTTTTATTTAAATTATTATCTGTATTAATATGACCCACCTGTAAAGTAAGGATAGTCGTTATAGCAACAAAGACAGTAAAGGGAGTAAGAGAAGTATTCTGAGACCAAAGCAAGTCCTCTGTGTCATGCATCAGCACTTT
>JAPVLO010003351.1:0-23632 GCA_027257055.1 Cephalopachus bancanus | reverse complement strand
GTCCTAATGGTGGAATCCTGCCTTATCCTCCCTTGCATAGCCCCAGTGATTATGAACGCCATTTCCAAGTTTGTGAAAATAGTTGTTAAACGAAAAACTGTGGCCCATATAATGTTAATGCCCCAAAATTTAAGAATGATGATGCTTTAGATCCATAAAAGATCAAGCATCAAAGGGGGGAATGTGGCATGAGGCGGCATATGCTCAAATATATTTCTTGTGTGATTGAGTGAATAAACACAAACATGTGGCTGATTCAGGATCAGCAGTTGGCCTCACCTGGGCTGCCACTAGCCCACCGGCAAGAAGGAAAGGTTGACAGCAGTTAAAAGGTCCTTTTGAAAGGCAAGTTGCAACTTTAAAGACCCCCCCGGGCGCCAGGCGGGTTTTTAAGAAAGGCCAAAGGGCCCAGAGACTGGCTAGTTCATGGAAATGAAAAAGAGTCTTATCAAAAACCCCCCCTTTCTGAAGTTGATTTTGCTAAGTACAACCTTGTAAGATTCCAAAGGAAATATGTAATCACTCAACATGACCCCCCTCCCTTACCTAAACGAGGGTAAAAAACCCCCACGTCTCCTTTCTGGGGGGCTCGAGCTTAACTTGAATGCATGAAATTTTTGGGGCCCCGTTGTGCTGTGCTAGCCAGCGTAATAAACTGCCACTTCCTGTAATAGTCTCGGTGTCACGATCTCTCTATCTTTCCTGCTACAGCAACTCTAAACAGGACATGCAAATAAACTAATTACATGACCCAATCAATGTGTGTCATGTAGGTGACATCCGGGAAAGCATGTGACCGCTGGAAAGCCCAACCTATGGGAGAACAGGGGGAAACTTGCGTTCTAGGTTGCAAATAGGCTAACTGTAGCAGCTCTGGTGTACCTCCCCATCAGACACCTGATCTTGCAAGACCACCATTAAAACCTTGCTTCTGCTGCACTCCATGTCTCTGTGTCCATCCTTTAATTTTGGACAGGTGATTTGGGTTTTCTCACATGTGCCACTGCACTCCAGCCTGGGAGACAGTGGACGCCAACTCAAAAAAAGAAAAAATTACATAATTACAAAAGGCAAGATTTGGAGAGTCTGGAAAGCAAATTTTGGGTGAAAATCAGCTGACAAAAAGATTAATAGAAAATGCATACAAACTTTTATTTTTTATTTTAATGTCTGAGTCATGCAAGCCTTCAGAATGAAGATTCCAAGATACAGGAGAAACTGTCCATTTTTTTGCTTAGGTTCAACAGATTATTTACAGCCCCGTAGAGAGATAAGTACACAAAAAGCTGTGATCTAATGCTATAGAGTGAGTGGGGGAAAACCCCGCAAGGTCTATTGTCTAGATTCTTTTTGGTGCAGCTTTCCTTCCTTCTGGGTGGGGGGCAGGACCCTCTCTATAACCTACAATCAGACAAGATAGGTCAGAAATTTCTTTACCACCATTTATTGCACAGAAAGTGGGAGGGGGGTTGGAGCACTATTTTTAGGTTTCCTGGCTGGCTTTAGGGACAGGGGGTTCTCCTTCCTATGTCCTGCCCTGCAGAAGAGGGATTCTGGTTTCTATAGCTCTCCTGTGGGGAGAATAAGGAGCCAGAGACAGGAGTAGAAGGTCAGAGAGCAACTTTTGTTTCAGAGGCTGCTTCTGAAACCTTCGTTTTGGGGTATGTTCCGAGCTCCAACACACCCCACAGAGAAAAGAAAACCTAAATAAATTAAGTATTCAGCTCCATGTCACCTGGGGAAAAACCATATACACTGCATCCTGCCATCCTCAGTACCCGTCCTTCTGCTCCCTCCTCCCCCACCTGTGGTACTGGGTAATGGAATGGATTCATCCATGAATCCCGGAGCTCCTGTACTCCACCCCAGGGTTTCCAGGTGACAGACCTCAGGCAGTGAAGGGTCATTCAGCAGTTTAAAGGTCCTTGAAGATTTGGAATGCCTTTTGTTCCTTAGGTAGTGGGGAGGGGCACCAGGAAGCTTCTCCTGGTTTGTGCCTCTAGCTTTTCAATGTTGTGTCACTCAACATTGAGCCCATTTAGATGTCTGAACAATCTATGATCCACAAGCAAGCAAATCAGGGCCTGAAACTGTTGGACCCACGGACCCCCATTTCTCATGGGAGTGGGGGTTCTGGGACTTTATTCCTTTATTTGCTTAATACACACATTTCCAGTTCAGTTTGGGGTACCCTTCAGACTCAGATTCTCCTTCAAAGGAGGATGTTTATAGTGTGAATGGTATTTACAAAATGCCAAATTAAATAAAATTGAAAGGTGGTATGAACATTAACAAAGCCCGCCTTCATTAAACCCTTACTGACCTGTCATGTATTGTTCTGAATGCTCTAAATATGCTCTTTTAATCCTAACACCTATGAGGTAGGTGCTACTATGAAAGCACTGGCATGCAGAAATGGTCATAACTTGTCCCCGATCATACAGCTAGAAAGTAGCACGAGCTGAGATTCAAACTCGAGCAGCCCACACTCTTGCTGAGCACATTGTCTCTAGCAATGATCATCACTATTTTCACTTCTGGAATGAATTCACAGACACACAGAGACAGGGATAAGCAAGTGGCTTTATTAAGCAAAGAATCGTCCACTCTCAAGAGAGGAGAGAAAACTGCTTTCTGCACCCAACTATTGTTGAGCCATAACTTTTATCCTTAGGGGTACTGAGGAATGGGTTTTGGGAGGGTTTTTCCTAGAAATGGGTAGTCTTAGGCTGAGGTGAGTGGATTGCCTGAGCCCGCGGGTTCGAGACCCGCCTGGGCAGCGAGACCTCATCTCTACAATAAATCAAAAAATCAGCCGGGCGTGGTAGCGCATGCCTGTAATTCCGGCTATTTGGGAAGGCTGAGACGGAAGGATCGCCGGAGCCCCGCAGTTTGAGGCTGCGGTGGCCGGGGGCGGCCACTGCACTCCAGTCTGGGCGACAGAGTGAGACTCCAACTCAAAAAAAAAAAAAAAAAAAAAAAAGAAATGGGTAGTCTTAGGGCTAGGTCTTTGTTACTCCTCCCCCACATCCAGTTGGGGAGTTTCAGGTCTCATAGGGTTTATTTTATTTTATTTTATTTTTTATTTTTTTATTTTTGAGCGCAAGATTACAGACTGAGCCACCGAGCCGGGCTCTCATAGGGTTTATATAAGTACTGGCATTGCGCCAGGTGTATGACGGGAGTGGGAGGCTCCCCAGGGTAATTTTGTGTTAATAGTGTTACAGGGAAGGTTTCTGGCTATCTTAGGTCTACCTTGGCTATTGATGTTATACTCTGGGGTCTCTACGCTAGTTCCTGGCTTGGTGGTCAGCTCTTGACCACAAGCAGCCTGGATGGACAGATGGCAGTGCTACACTGTAGGTGTACCTGACAGGAGCCTAACAGGCAGGTGTCAAGCTCCTTCTAGGCTGCTTGCTTGTATGTGTGGTCCTGCCCCAGTTGCTATAGACAACCCTACAGCCCTTCTAATCCGTCTACTCTATCAGTGTGAAGTACTGTTTTCACTTAATGCAGAAATTGAACAACTATATAGGGTCCTGGTACTATTGGTGGTAGGACTGGAATTTGGATCCCGGATTGACTCCCAAGCCCCTCCCCTCCCATATTGTCACATGTTGATCATTGTTGAAGGTGGATGATGGATCTGTGAGGGAGCCTAATGATCCCCTGTACTCATTTTATTTTACTTTATTTTATTTTTTTTGAGTTGGAGTCTCACTGTCGTCCAGACTGGAGTGCAGTGGCCGCTCCGGCCACCGCAGCCTCAACCTGCTGGGCTCCGGCGATCCTTCTGCCTCAGCCTTCCGAGTAGCTGGAACTACAGGCGTGCGCTACCATGCCCGGTATTTTTTTTGATTTATTGTAGAGATGAAGTTTTCCCCTGCCCAGGCAAGTCTCGAACCCAGGGGCTCAGGCAATCCACTCACTTCAGCCTCCCAAAGCCGTGGGATTATAGGCTGAGCCACCGAGCCCGACTCCCCTGTACTCATTTTAAAGGAAAAAAAAAATCTCAGGCCCCCCACACTCCTTACCCCAAATAAAAGTTAATTGTGGATGCTAAGTGACAACACTGCCATCCTTTTCCCAGATGGATAGCTGCTACTTTACAACCTTGGATCAGTGTTATAAATTAGCCAGACTCCTGCAAAAGGGCAAAAGCCCTTAGCGGATGTGTCTCCGATGACTGCCTCACAAATTGGTCAGAAGTAAATTCTTTTCTGGTCCCTGAAACTTTCAAGATATACGAGGTCTGACAATTACGTTTGCAAACCATCCTAGAAAAAGTGCTACATACCTCGTTGCCACGGTCACTTTCAAAGTACTCCCCTTGGGAAGCTACGCACTGATTGATGCCAGAGCCTAGTCCACCCATCAAAGAACTCCTTTTCTGGAATATGGCCTTCAGAGTTGTTGCTATTTTTTGAGGACTGACAAGTTTGCAAACTTGCCACCATGCGCGTACGTTGGCTTACAAATAACTGTGTTGGAACACTCTCCCTACTCACCTGATCTGGCCCCAGTAACTTTTTGCTTTACCCGAAGACAAAGGAAATATTGAAAGGAAGACATTTGATGATATTCAAGGGTAACAAGACAACAGCGCTAACAGCCATTCCAGAAAAAGAGTTCAAATTTACCTTGAAAATTTTATGAAAGTGACTGTAGTGATATTCAGCAATGAGGTATGTAGCACTTTTTCTAGAATGAGTTTGTGAACTTAATTGTCAGACCTCATACATCCTTCCATAAAAAAAAGATGTGTTAATTATAACTTTACGTCTGTAAACTAAGTCTAACTCCTAAAACTAAAGCCTGCTGGAGTTCACACTGACAACGTCACTTACAAGCTCATCTTCCCAGGTGCAGAACAAGGAAATCAATCATCCCACCACCCACCCTAAGATATTTGCGTAAATGACTCTTCCTTTGCTCCAGGTCTTGAATGTTCACCTCATCTTATGTATAATGCAGAACTACTTAAGCACTAATTAAAGTCTCAAAAAAATGTAACCATTTGCCTCCCCCCTTCTTCCTACATGCTTTCTTCCCTTTAAAGAAATGTGTAGCCGGGCTTGGTGGCTCAGCCTATAGTAATCTCGCGCCTTTGGGAGGCAAAGGTGAGTGGATTGCCTGAGTCCGCAGGTTCGAGACCCCCCTGGGCAGGCCAGACTTCATCTCTACAATAAATCAAAAAAGTATCCGGGGGTGGTGGCGCGCGCCTGTAATTCCGGGTACTCGGAAGGCTGAGGCGGAAGGATCGCCAGAGCCCCGCAGGTCGGGGCTGCGATGGCAGGGAGCGGCCATTGCACTCCAGTCTGAGCAACAGAGTGAGACTCCAACTCAAAAAAAAAAAAAAAAAAAGTGTAACTGGCGAGGCTCAGTGGCTCAGTCTGTAATCCCAGCACTTTGGGAGGCCGAGGAGAGTTTGAGACCTCAACTCTACAATAAATCAAAAAGTAGCCTGGCGCAGTAGCACAGATCTATAGTTCCGGCTACTTGGAAGGCTGAGGCAGAAGGATCGCCAGAGCCCAGCAAGTTGACGCTGAGGTGGCCATGAGTGTACCAATGCACTCCAGCCTGGGCGATGGAGTGAGACTCCAACTCAAAAAAAAAAAAAAGAAAGAAATATGTAACTACTAAGCCTTCAGAAAAGCTCTTCAGAGAACACAGGTGTAAGTGTTTCTGTGCCCTCAAGCTCTGACTCAATAAAACTTGATTGCCTCAGTCTCTCTCATTTTTAAGTTACCACTGTCTTAGTTTTTATTTTTTTTTTCTTTTCAGTCAGGTCTCACTCTGTCGCCCAGGCTGGAATGCAGTGGCATGATCACAGCTCACCACAGCCTCAACCTCCTGGGCTCAGGTGATTCTTCCGCCTCAGCTTCCTAAGTAGCTGGGACTGCAGGCACATGCCACCACGGGGGGCTAGTTTTTTTTTTTTTTTTTGTAGGGATGAGGTCTCACTATGTTGCTTAGGCTGGTCTCAAATTCCTGGCTCAAGCAACCCTCCTACCTTGGCCTCCCACTGTTCCGGGCCCAAGTTCTTAAGTGGACTATTTGGAGCACCAGGCCTTTCTTAGTTCTTTTTTTTTTTTGAGTTGGTGTCTCACTCCATCGCCCAGACTGGAGTGCAGTGGCATCCCCCCGACCACTGCAGCCCCGACCTGTTGGGCTCCCGGGGATCCTTCCGCCTCAGCCTTCCAAGTAGCTGGAACTACAGGCGTGTGCTACCACGCCCGGCTAATTTTTTTTTTTTATTGTAGAGATGAGGGCTCGCCAAGTTGCCCAGGTGGGTCTCGAACTCGCGGGCTCAGGCAACCCACTCACCTCAGCCTCCCAAAGCGCTGGGATTACAGGCTGAGTCACCGAGCCCGGGTCTTTCTTAGTTCTTAAGTGGACTATTTCGATGGGTCTAGGGAAACACATCGACTCACGCCCTTTTCATGGGTCCTCACCTCCCACATTCCCTTTAGCTGGTGTTCCTTTTACAGAAGAAAAGCTTACAAGTTTTTTAATCTTACATGAACATAGGAATCCTGAATAGACAAAGCAGAAAGCTTTCCAGACAAAGAATAACTTTTGTGAAGAAATGACAAAGCAGAGGGTCTGGGCTGGGACAGTGAGTTCCAGGGGGGTTGTTAGGAGATATGTGGGGGTGTAAGGCTAGTGGGGGATAAGGATCTTTTAGTTTGTTTATAGAGGGCCATGGCAACATTCTATCTCCATCACTGGTAACAGGGCTCACCTTCTTGCACTGGCCCAGGGCAGACAGCCTTTCACAGGAATTCTTAGGGCTTACTGTAGAAAAGGAAGTATAGCAGAATGGGCAAATGCTCAAATATATTTCTTGTATGATTGAGTGAATGAATGCAGAAACGCATGAGTAACTGCTTCAGGGTCAGCAGTTGGCCCATGGTAATCACCTGGAATGAAAAATTTGTCTCTCTCCCACTAACCCTGTGGCAGAAACGGGGGTGGGATGGGGGGTGGGGGGTGGGTGGGAGGGTGGGGGTGGTGGTTGGTAGTAGTTAAAGGTATTTCCTTTTGAAAGCCAAGCAGTAAGCTTTAAAGACCCACCAGGCTGGTTTTGTTTAAGAAAACCCAAATGCAAAAAAAAAAAAAAAAAATGGCCAGGCTCGGTGGCCAGCAGGACGAGGCAGCCACTGCACTCCAGTCTAGGTGACAAAGTGAGACTCCAATTCAAAAAAAAAAAGAAAACCAAATGGTCAGAGACTGGCCATTTCACGGAAATGCAAAAGAGTAACTAATTCACAGACTTTTTTTTTTTTTTTTTAGTTGGAGTCTCACTCTGTCGCCCAGACTGCAGTGCAGTGGCCGCTCCCTGCCACTGCAGCCTCGACCTGCTGGGCTCTGGCGATCCTTCTGCCTCAGCCTTCCAAGTAGCCAGAATTACAGGCATGCGCTTCCACACCCGGCTGTAATTCACAGACTTATCCAAAACCCCTCTTGTGAAGTTAACAGTTTACAATCCTACACTTTGCATTTCCTGGAAACCATTTGTTCTTTGAAAAATCTGATTTTGCTGAGTAAAACCCTGTAAGATTCCAAAGGAAATATGTAATCACTCAACACGCCCCCCCCCTTATCTAAACAAGGGATAAGACCCCACTTCTCCCTTTCGGGGGGGTCAACTTGGATGTATTAGACCATTGAGCTCGCCAGTGTAATAAAGTTGCCACTTCCTATAATAGTTTCGTGTCACGGTCTCTCTATTTTCCCGCTGCAGAAGGACAACTCACATGGCCCTATCTACAACCACGGCTTCTTAGGGACTTTCAGCGAAAAATCATCAACATGCCAAGGGGGGGCATTTTGGGGTGTTGTGTCCTTCACTCCTTCAGTTCAAAGGGTTTGTTTTACTAACTCGACTTGTGTATATTTGAAAATTGTCTTCAAAACCAAACTAATGTGTTTCCGAGATACATGGGGGATGGGAAAGGAGGGAGAGGGTTGGACTTGGGTCTGCAGAATTTCTCAGAATTTCTTTTTCAGTTCTAGAACCTATGTTTTCTTTTTTTTTAATTGTTTTTTCTACAGATAGGGTCTCTGTCGCCCTGGCTGGAGTGTAGTGCGATTAGAGCTGACTGCAGCCTCGAACTCCTGGGCTCAAGTGATCCTCCTGCCTTAGCCTCCAGAGTAGTAGGGATAAAGGCATGGGCCACCATGCCTAGCAAATTTTTTTTTTTTTGTAGAGACAGAGTCTCGCTATGCTGCCCAGGCTGGTTTTGAATTCCCGACCACAAGCAATACTCCTCTCCCAAAGCATCCATTTATTTTCTTTGAAGCATTTTATGAGACTGGAAAGCTAAGCCTTTTCTTTGGAAAATGATCTCACTCTGGGAAGGTGCTTAGCCCTGTCTGAGTTGCTGTCATTAGAGAGCTGCCTTCTGGCAGCTCTTGCACTGGGCTGGGTGTAAGGGTAGCCCCAAATCTGAGAGGGCTTGCGCGTAATGTTTACCTATTCCAAGGAAGTCACTTGGAGGTCTAGCAGGGGGACACATTGGTTTATTACACTTATGGAAGGGTCACCGATGGCAGAGGGTCAATGATGATAAAAAAATCTGTGCCTTGGGACAGCTCAGCAAACAGTTTTATAATTAAGCAAGTTAATTATAGAAATTCCTATACAGTACTTGCAATCACATTGAAAAAAAGTGATGACTATATTATCTTCAGGTTGCTTGGTTACCTGCATCCTCCTGAGTTGTTACAGGGAATACGCATATCCTGCAGAGACCAGCCTAGGCCAGGGGGCTACTCCCGTAGAGAGGAGCAGAAAGAAGCCAGATATGGGGGAAAGAGGCAATGTCTGGACACTTACCCACACTGAGTAACAGCTGCAAGTCTAAGATGTAGCAGCAGAAAAGCAGAAGAAGGGAGCTAGGTCTCAGGGAGAGAAAGGTCAGCGACGTGTTAATGGCCCCCAGCACTTCCAAGC
The DNA here is from genome assembly GCA_027257055.1 of Cephalopachus bancanus. Classification (NCBI taxonomy): domain Eukaryota; kingdom Metazoa; phylum Chordata; class Mammalia; order Primates; family Tarsiidae; genus Cephalopachus; species Cephalopachus bancanus. The sequence goes on along the minus strand of JAPVLO010003351.1, from coordinate 14,673 downwards.
AGGCACTTAGGAGGCCTCTCAGTGGTGGCCTGGGACAAGCAGACAGACACCTGGGTAGGGTCATGGGTGGATGCAGTACCTCCAGGTCACTGCAGAAGACAGAAGGGGAGCATGCCAAGTCAGGCTGGGACTTAAAATTTTTCCAAGTTATTATGATAATTTGTCTTCGTTACATACCTTTCCCTTTACAAAACAGTTTCCCACACAGCAACACACTTGCCTTCACAGCACTCAATAAGATGTGTTAGGCAGTTGGGCAGACACGAGCAGGGGAAAAGGGTAAGAAACAGGAAGCCAGCTGAAATTTAGTTATTTACTTATTTAGAAATTTTCTTTCATGATGAGCTGGACCCAAATGTAAAAGCTCCTTGGATTTAAAAGGGGACTTTTTGCCGGGCTCGGTGGCTCAGCCTGTAATCCCGCGCCTTTGGGGAAACTGAGATGAGTGGGTTGCCTGAGCCCACGGATTCGAGACCCACCTGGGCAATTTGGTGAGCTCTCATCTCTACAATAAATCAAAAAATTAACCGGGTGTGGTACCGCGCACCTGTAGTTCCCGGGTACTTGGAAGGCTGAGGTGGAAGGATTGCCGGAGCCCCGCAGGTCGAGGCTGCAGTGGCCGGGAGGGGTGCAGAGTCTGGGTGACAGAGTGAGACTCCAACTAAAAATAAAATAAAATAAAATAAATAAAAGGGGGCCTTTTCCCACTTCTCTTTACACTTCCCTTAGGAATGTTTCCCCCCTTTTTCCTCTTTGTAAACTGTTAGAGAGGCTGACCTTATCTAGTAAATCACTGCTAATGTTTGAGGGGGAACAACTAGCCATATTAAATCACCTAATAACCAAGAGGCGTGGAGAAGCTACATGTCTTTATTTATTTATTTTTTTGAGTTGAAATGTCACTCTGTTGCCCAGACTGGAGGGCAGTGGCACACTCATGGCCACCACAGCAGCAACATATTGGGCTCAGGTGATCCTTCTGCCTCAGCTTTCCAAGTAGCTGGAACCACAGATGCGCATCACCATGTCCGCCTATTTTTTTGATTTATTGTAGAGACAAGGTCTCACCAAGTTGCCCAGGCTGGTCTTGAGCTGGACTCAGGGAATTCTCTCATCTCAGTTTCCCAAAGTTTTGGGATTACGGGTGTGACCCACCATTCTCGGCCTTACATGTCTTTAAAGAAGCATCGCAATCTTAGACAAGGAGCAATCCTATTGGACTCTTTTGCAACTCCCTAAAATCAAAAAAATGTAAATTCCTTTCCTTTATAATGTTTAGCTTCAGACTTATGTTTTATGTTAATCATTAGCTTGGACTTATAAACTGGAGCTTATTACATGTATGGGTAAAAAATCATGAAAAGATAGATAATGCATTGCCCCCCAAAATTTTTTAAAGACACTTATCATGTTAACAAGGTAGAATTAACAGTATCTTAGCACTAGTTAATGTCAAAGGTTTCATGAAGGATTTATGACCTAACCACAGAGGGGATAACAAACCTGAGAAGGCACTAACCAATCAAGACCAGCTCAGTGGGTCCGCCTGTAATCCCCCGCCTTGGGAGGCTGAGGTAAGTGGATTGCCTGGGGGTTCGAGACCCGCCTGGGTAACTTGGTGAGACCTCATCTCTACAATAAATCAAAAAATTAGCCGGGCGTGGTAGCATGCACCTGTAGTTCCAGATACTTGGAAGGCTGAGGTGGAAGGATCGCCGGAGCCCAGCAGGTTGAGGCTGCAGTGGCCTGGAGCAGTCACTGCAGTCCAGTCTGGGCAACGGAGTGAGACTCCAACTCAAAAAAAAAAAAAAAAAAAAAGAAGAAAAAAATAAATGATAAAAGACCGAACCAAAGAGATGCTCACTCTCTGAACAGCCTGTGCCTCTTGAGTCTTAGGGGTGTACTAGCTTACTTTAAAAATTCTGCTTTTCTTTACTTGCTTGCAATAAAACTCTGCCTTGCTGGCCTGATTCTGGTGTCGTGTCTAATTCTCCATTCAGAAATAACCAACGAACCTTGAACAAGCATTTCCGCTGACAGTTGAGGAATGTGGATGTTACTTCCTGCATTTCATGGCTCTGAGAAGAAAGTTTATGTGACTCACTCAGGTCACACGATCAAGGTCACATGAGGGAGGGCGCGACAGGAGCCCAAAGGGGCACTACACTTTCTACTCTGTCACCTAGCATTGGGTGGGTTTATAATTTTACTTTTGAGAGATCTGTTTGGTCTGGGAAATATGGGTGCAACTTGAGGTCATGAGGGGGAACACAAGCAGGAGGGGCCGACAAAGCCGGGTGTGAAATGCCCCTAACAGGAGAGGTGGGTGCCTCCTGTGGGCTCTGGTTTAGGAGGGCCCGAGACTGGATTCATGAGTCTGAAGTGAGGGGGGACTGAAGGGAAGGAGAGGGGCATAGTCAGAGACAAGCAGAGAGCAGATCCAGGAAGGTGTTCCCAAGATCCTAATGGGCCAGGTTCGTCTCTAGCCTGAGCCCTGCCTTCACCTGGGGCTCAGCTGGGTGGAGGCAGCGCACTGGAACTCCAAACTGACCCAGATGCCTTGTGTTATTACCCCGAGTTTTGCCATGAGTGACACTTACCTTGTTTGTTTCTTTTTTACACAATTTTCTTTTTTTTTTTGAGTTGGAGTCTCACTCTGTCGCCCAGACTGGAGTGCAGTGGCATGCTCCCGGCCACCACAGCCTCAACCTGCTGGGCTCTGGCAATCCTTCCACCTCAGCCTTCCAAGTAGCCGGAATACAGGCGTGCACTACCACACCCGGGTAATTTTTTATTTATTGTAGAGACGAGGTCTTGCCAAGTTGCCCAGGTGGGTCTCGAACCCCCAAGTTCAGGCAATCCTCTCGCCTCGGCCTCTCAAAATGCTGGGATTACAGGCTGAGCCCAGTTGTTCCACAACTTTCTTTTAAAAAGAAAGAAAGAAAAAGAGCTAGCTGTGGTGGCTCATGCCTGTAATTCTAGTGCTTTGGGGGGCAGGAGAATCACTTGAAGCCAGGAGTTCAAGACCAGTTTGGGCAAAATAGCAAGCCCTTGTTTCTACAAAAATATGAAAAAATTTAGCTGGGCATGGTGGTGTGTGCCTGTAGTTCCAATTACTCTGTAGACTGAGACAGAAGGATTGCTTGAGCCCAGGATGTCGAGGTTGCAGTGAACCAAATACCATTGCACTCCACAAAAAAAAAAAAAAGGAAAGAAAAAGAAAAAGAAAGAAAGAAATCATTTGGATGTTTACAAAAACGAAAGCAGAAACAAGATGGGCTCCTATCTCCCAGGCTTAGAAAGGGATGGGTACACCAGTTACACTCCTGAGTTGGAGGAACAGAATTGTGACTCTGGCTTGATTTGTTTGTTCATTGTGGTAAAAAATGTATAACATAAAATTCACCATTTTAAAATGTACAAGTCAGTAGCATTTAGTACATTCACAATTTTGTGCAACCATTCCCACTATCTAGTTCCAGAATGTTCTGTCATTACACATGGAAATCCTCCTACCCATTAAGCAATCACTCCCCACTCTCCCTCTTCCCCAACCTCTGGTAACCACCAATCTATTTTCTGTCTGTGGATTTGCCCAGTCTGGATATTTCATGTAAATGACATTATACTGGTCAGGTGCAGTGGCTCAAGCCTGTAATCCCAGCACTTTGGAAGGCTGAGGTGAGAGAATGGCCTGAGCCCAGGGGTTCAAGACCTGCCTGGGCAACTTGGTAAGACCTTGTCTCTACAATATATCAAAAAATTAGCTGGGTGTGGCAGCACACGCCTGTAGTTCCAGCTACTTGGAAGGCTGAGGTGGAAGGATTGCCTGCACAGCAAGTCAGTGCTGGTGTGGCTGTGAGCGTGCCACTGTATTCCAGCCTAGGCGACAGAGTAGGACTCTGACTCAAGAACAAAAAAATGCATCATACAATATGTGGCCTTTTGTGCCTGTCTTCTTTCACTTGGCATAGTGTTTCTTTCTTTTTTTTTTTTTAAATTTAGACCATTTACATTTAAAGCAATAATTGATATACGAGGCTTAAGTTCGTCATTTTATTATTTTAGTTTCCTCTACTTATTGTTTCTCCATTTTTTTTCTCTTTTCCATCCTGTGTATTAGTTGAACTTTTCTTTAAGTTCAACTAATTTTGATTTTTTAAAATTTATTTATTTATTTATTTGAGTTGGAGTCTCACTCTGTCACCCAGACTGGACTGCAGTGGCCGCTCCCGGCCACCACGCCTCGCCCCTTTGGGGCTCTGGAGATCCTTCCACCTCAACCTTCCAAGTAGCTGGAACTACAGGCGCACGCTACCACGCTCAGCTAATTTTTTTATTTATTGTAGAGATGGGTCTGGTCAAGTTGCCCAGGCGGGTCTCGAACCCGTGGGTTCAGGTAGTCCACTCACCTCAGCCTCCCAAAGACGCGGTATTACAGGCTGAGCCACTGAGCCCGGCGATTTTTATTTATTTATAATGATTTTGAGTATATAATTTTTGGTAATTTTTATACTGGTTGTGATACAGATTTTTTAGGTCAGCCTGGGCTTTGAGAGTGTCAGCTCAATGGATCAGCCAGCCTAGGCCCAGAGATATGGGGAGCCAGCCCCCCCAAAAAGATTTAGAGGGTCCCTGGAAGGTGGGCAGCGTTGGCGAATATTCTGGAGAAATAAAGAGAAAGAAAGAGACTGGGCTCTGTCTAGTGCAGAAGCCGATTCTGTAGTAGGGATAGATATTAAAAGAAAGCAAGCCGGGCTTGGTGGGTCAGCCTGTAATCCCGCACCTTTGGGAGGCTGAGGTGAGTGGATTGCCTGAGCCCGCGGGTTCGAGACCCACCCGGGCAACTTGGCGAGACTTCATCTCTACAATAAATCAAAAATCAGCCGGGCGTGGTAGCGCGTGCCTGTAATTCCGGCTACTCGGAAGGCTGAGGCGGAAGGATCGCTGGAGCCCAGCAGGTCGAGGCTGCGGTGGCCGGGAGGGGCCCACTGCACTCCAGTCTGGGCGACACAGTGAGACTCCAACTAAAAAAAAAAAAAAAGAAAGAAAGCAAGATGGAGGCATAGATATAAGAAGGAAGAAAGAGAAAGAAAGAAAGTGGACAACTGTTCAGTGAAATGAGCAGAAGCCGTTTATTGGGACCCGTCGTGAGTCTTTTATCCCAAACTTTCACATATTAAATCACAAGACTTTCACGTGGGCACAAAGCCAGGTAGGTGAGGGGTGCCCCCCACCCACCAGGCGTTTCCTTAGGAATGAGGAAGGGCAACCCCAATCAAATCACAAGAGTTTACATGAACACAAAGCCAGGTGGGTGAAGGGCATCCTCACCACCAAGCGTTTTCCTTAGCATGAGAAAGGACAATCTTAATCAAATCACAAGAGTTTACATGAACACAAAGCCAGGTGGGGGGGGCACCCCCGCCCACCAGGCATCTTCCCCCAAGCATGAGGAAGGACAATCTTAAAATTATTTCACTGTTCCTTATGCTTGGTTTATGTTCCTCAAAAGCAATACAACAGTTTTAATATCATAAAATCCTAATAGTCAATAACTTCTAAAACTTATGCATACCCCAAAACCTAATGACTGACTTAAATCCTAATACCTTTCTATTCTGTGCTAACTTTACCTGTATTTTAAAAAACTCTTAATTATAGGTCAGCCCAGTCCAAAATGGATGCTGGGCCCCTTTGGAATGTGGCCCAGCCCAAAATTCGTGCTGGGCCATTTCTGGTAACCCTAGATAACCATCTCATGCTGGACAGCTCTCTAAATGTATATACTAATTCTACAAATATATTTTTAAATCTTATAAAGAAGCTTGTATCATGTATAAGGCTCCCAAATGTGATCTGAGTTTGAACTGTTAAGTTTAAAGCCGAAACCGCAGTCTGTGAGAAGTGGGAACAATGGATTCCCTAGAGTCAGCCATGCCTGTCATATTCTCAGAACTTCATGCTTAGATCGTCAAAATCCCTACCAGTGGGTAATGCTAAACAACATGGAAAGGAGGAGGGAATGGGCCTTCAGCTCCTGAACCGGCCTGGTGGTCTCAGGGTCCGCAGTCTGCCTGGATCCCTAACGCTCAGGCAGGCCTCCACGGCTGGCTCCCAACACAGAGAGGGTCAGCTCAATGAGCTGGCAAGCCTAACCCCAGAAGTGTTGACTCTAATGGGCTGGTGAGACAAGCCCTGAGAGTGTTGCTGATTTAGTGGACTGGCAAGCCTAGCCCCCAGAGGGTTGGCTCTAATGGGCTGGCAAGCCAAGCCCTGAGAGTGTTGCAGTCCCCAGAAGTGTCTCAGCTTTGGAGTCTCGCCTTCTTCCAGCAGCTCTCCCAGTTCAGCTAGCACCGTCAGCAGGCAAGACAGCCTTCGGGATACACAGCTCTTTGGCTCCCATGATCTTCTGCAGCTCCTTTCAGGTTGGGGTTCTTTTTTTTTTTTTGAGTTGGAGTCTCATTCTGTTGCCCAGGCTGGAGTGCTGTGGCATGCTCACAGCCACCCCAGCTTCGACCTGCTGGGCTCTGGAGATCCTTCCGTTTCTGTCTTCCAAGCAGCTGAAACTACAGGCGTGCACTACCACACCCGGCTAATTTTTTATTCTTATTGTAGAGAAGACATCTCACCAAGTTGCTTAGGCTGATCTCGAACCCGTGTGCTCAGGTATTCCGCTTGCCTCAGCCTCCCAAAATGCTGGGATTATAGGCTGAGTCACTGAGCCCAGCCCAGGTCGGGGTTCTTGTCTCGTACCCAGGAGAAATAATAACATGGATGGCTGGATTTACTGAGAGAACAGAAAAACTCCCACAGTGGGAGGGGACCCAAGGGGGTGCCCAGCATAATGTTTCTTAACTTCATCCATGTTGTAGCATACTTGACTCCTTTTTATGACTGAATTATACACAGTCCGACAACTAAGTTTGCAAGGACATCCTAGAAAAAGTGCTACATATCTCTATGCTGAATGTCACTAGGGTCACCTTCAAAGTACTCCCCTTGGGAAGCTATGCACTGACACCAGTGCCTAGTCTACCCGTCAAAGTAATTTTGGAATTTTTTCTGGAATGGCCATCAGAGCCATCATCGTTTATTACCCTTGATGTCCTGAATGTCATCAAATGTCTTCCTTTCAATATTTCTTTTGTCTTCAGGTAAGAAAAAAAAGTCAGTGGGGGCCAGATCAGGTGAGTAGGGAGGGTGTTCCAATACAGTTATTTGTACATTGCTGTCAACGTAAGTGCATGGTGGCAGGTTTGCAAACATAATTGTCAGTCACTCAATAAGTAATGATGACAGTTTTCATGGCCATTCCAGAAAAAGAGTTCCAAAATTGCTTTGATGGGTGTACTAAGTGCTGGCATCAGTGCATAGCTTTCAAGGGGAGTACTTCGAAAGTGACTATAGAGATATTTAGCAATGAGGTATGCAGCACTGTTTTTAGGAGGTTCTCGAATATAATTGTCAGACTTCGACATCATTGTATGTGTATACCACTTTTTTTTTTTTTTAGTTGGAGTCTCACTCTGTCGCCCAGACTGGAGTGCAGTGGTACACTCCTGGCCACTGGAGCCTCAACCTGCTGGGCTTTGGCGATCCTTCTGCCTCAGTCTTCCAAGTAGCTGGAACTACAGGCGCACGCTACCACACCTGGCTAATTTTTTTATTTATTGTAGAGATGAGGTCTCGCCAAATTGCCCAGGTGGGTCTCGAACCTGCGGGCTCAGGCAATCCACTCACCTCAGCCTCCCAAAGCATGGGATTACAGGCTGAGCCACCGAGCCCGGCTGAATATACCACTTTTTACTTATCAGCTCATCGGTTGATGGACATCTGAATTGTTTCTACCTTTTGGCTATTGTGAATAATGCTGCTATAAATATTTGTGTATATGAATGTTTGTGTACATGTTTTTGTTTGAACACCTGTTTTCACTTCTTTTGGGAATATACCTAGAATTGGACTTGTGAATCACATTGGTAATTCTATGTTTAACTTACTGAAGAACCTTGGTTTGATTTTGGTTGCACAGCTTAGATCCTGATTTTATATCACTGTGTCTCATTTCTCTATAGAAAACATATGGAGTGACACCAAGCTGCTTCTGAAGAGAGTGGAGATGTCAGGTCAGACTGGTCCTAGGCTAGGCCACTTGCAAGGGTAGAGAGACTGTCTCTCTCATACTGCCAACTCTCCCCTTCCTGCTTCCTGGCTCCCGTGGATGTGGACAACAACAGTAACAGCCAGCCTGGATTCAGTGCTTGCCATGTTTCAGACAGAGTTCCAGGAAGGGGGTCCCGTGGCCACTCACACTGTCTGTTTTAGCATTATTACAGTTGTTTCCTTAAAATGTTCAGGGTGTATGGAGTGGTGAGGTTATTTAACAAGATTTGGTATCATATGTCCGAGACCCTCTTAGTCACTGTTGGAGCGCTCGCCTGCCTGGGGCCCCAGACCTATGGAGGAGGTGATAGCGATTGCACTACTGTCTGGCTGTGTGACGTGGGTCAACATCCTTAACTGGCTATTCCTGAGTTCTTAATCTATAAAAATGAGTAGTCTGGCTAGACACGATGGTTCACGCCTGTAATCCCAGCATCTTGGGAGGCAGAGGCAAGAGAATTGTCTGAGTTCAGAGGCTTGAGACCAGCTTCGGCAACTTGGTGATACCTCATCTCTAAAATTAAAATAAAAAATTAGCCAGGTGTGGTGGCTCACGCCTGTAATCCCAGCACTTTGGGAGGCAGAGGCGAGAGGATTGCTTGAGCCCAGGTGTTCCAGACCAGCCTGAACAACATGGTGAGACCTCATCTCTAAAATTAACCAAAAAATTAGCCAGACGTGGTGGTATGCACCTGTAGTTCCCTACTTAGAAGACTGAAGTGGAAGGATCTCCTGAGCCCAGCAAGTTGAGGCTGTGGTGGCCGTAAGTATGCCACTGCACTCCAGCCTGGGCAACAGAGTGAGACTTTGACTTAAAAAAATTAAAAATTTAAAAATTTAAAAAATTAGCCTGTGGCTGGGCTCGGAGGCTCAGCCTATAATCCCAGCACTTTGGGAGCCTGAGGCGGGTGGATTGCCTGAGCCCGCGGGTTCGAGACCCACCCGGGCAACTTGGTGAGACCTCGTCTCTATGATAAATCAAAAGCTAGCTGGGCGTGGTAGCGCGCGCCTGTAGTTCCGGTTACTTGGAAGTTTGGGGTGGAAGGATCGCCGGAGCCCAGCAGGTTGAGGCTGCGGTGGCCAGGAGCATGCCACTGTACTCCAGTCTGGGCGACAGAGTGAGACTCCCACTCAAAAAAAAAAAAGAATTAGCCTGTAATCTCAGCACTTTGGGAGGCCGAAGTGAGAGGATTGCCTGAGCCCAAGGGTTGGAGACCAGCCTGGGCACATGGTGAGATGTTGTCTCTAGAATAAAAAAAAAAAATTAGCTGGGCGTGGTAGCGCATGCCTGTAGTTCCAGCTACTTGGAAGACTGAGGCGGAAGGATTGCTTGAGCCCAGCAAGTCGAGGCTGCGGTGGCCATGAGTGTGCCACTGCACTCCAGCCTAGGCGACAGAGTGAGACTCTAACCACCCCCACAATTAAAAAATTTAAAATTAGCTGGGCATGGTGGTGTGTACCTGTAGTTCTGGCTACTTGGAAAACTGGGGAGGTCGAGGCTGTGGTGGTGGTGAGTGTGCCACTGCACTCCAGCCTGGGCAACAGAGTGAGACTCCAACTCAAAAAAACAAAAAAACACTTAGGGTTACTGTAAGGATGCAACATGTAACATGTTATGTTGGTATATGTAACATAGATGTCCATGTTCTAGCTCCCAAAACCTGTAAATGTGACATCATTTGGAAAAAGAGTCTTTGTAGATGTAATTAAGTCAGGTATCTTGAGATGAGGAGATCATCTTGGAAGGCCCAGGTGGGCCCTAAATTCAGTGACAGTGATAGAGTAGAAGAGAAGACACTCAGCCGGGCTCGGTGGCTCAGCCTGTAATCCCGTGCCTTTGGGAGGCTGAGGTGAGTGGATTGCCTGAGCCCGCGGGTTCGAGACCCGCCTGGGCAGGGAGACCTCATCTCTACAATAAATCAAAAAATCAGCCGGGCGTGGTAGCGCATGCCTGAAATTTCCCGGCTACTTGGAAGGCTGAGGCGGAAGGATCGCCGGACCCCAGCAGGTCGAGGCTGCGGTGGCCGGAAGGGCCACTGCACTCCAGTCTGGGCGACAGAGTGAGACTCCAACTCAAAAAAAAAAAAAAAAAAAAAAGAAGAGAAGACACTCAAGGAGGAGGAGCAGAGCTCGGAGTGATGTAGCCATAAGCCAAGGAATGCCAGGGGCCACCAGGAGTGAGAAGAGACAAGGAAGCAGTTGCCCCTTGAACCTTTGGAGGGAACCTGGCCCAACCAAACACCTTTATTTCCTTACCTAGAACTGTGAGAAAATACAGTTCTGTTGTTTTAGGCCACCCAGCTGGTGGTAATTTGTTATGGCAGTCACAGAAAACTAATACCACACTTAAAGTAGGACATCTACTAAGTAAATGCTTTGTGAGTGTTAGCTACTATTTTTTTTTTTGAGTTGGAGTCTCACTCCGTTGCCCAGACTGGAGTGCAGTGGCCGCTCCTGACCACCGCAGCCTCGACCTGCTGGGCTCCGGTGATCCTTCCACCTCAGCCTTCCGAGTAGCTGGAACTACAGGCGCGCGCTACCACGCCCGGCTGATTTTTTGATTTATTGTAGAGATGAGGTCTCGCCTGCCCAGGCGGGTCTCGAACCCGCGGGCTCGCGCAATCCACTCACCTCAGCCTCCCAAAGGCGCGGGATTACAGGCTGAGCCACCGAGCCCGGCTGTTAGCTACTATTATGTCAGGGTTAGCTATGATCTTGTCCCCTCAGTGGTGGAACCACATCCAGAGGGTGCTGGTATACCTCTGGGCTTTATGCTGGGACTAGATTTGACTCTGGGTTGTCTGCAGCTTTTTACAAAAGCTTCACAGCTGCATGCAGAGGCTCACACCTATAATCCCAGCACTTTGGGAAGTAGAGGCAAGAAGACTGCCTGGGCCCAGGGGTTTGAAATCAGCCTGGGCAATTTGGTGAGACCTCGCCTCTACAATAAATCAAAAAATTAACTGGGCATGGTGGTGCACTTGTAGCTCCAGCTACTTGGAAAGCTGAGGTGAAAGGATTGCCTGAGCCCAGCATGTCAAGGCTGTGGTGGCTGTGAGCATGCCACTGCACTCCAGCCGAGGCAACAGAGTGAGACTCCAACTCAAAAATAATAATAATAAACCTTTCACTTCTAGTGGACACTTCCTCCCCAAGGAACTGAGGATGATCCAGAATTTCAAGAGACCTCTGGACTGAGGCTGGTTCCCCCAGCATCATGGAACATCTGGCTATAGGAAGTCTTCCTGGATGCTGTTCTAGCAGGGACCTGGGGTTGGGGCTGCAGCCTTAGGGAACTTCAGGGGCGGTGGGGTGTCCACCGTACATTGCCCAGGACCAGAATGTAAGGTCTGACCCAGTGTGCCCTGTCCCCTTTAGATGCAGTGCCAGAAACTATCTGACTCAGGGCCGTCACCCTTGTCTAGGGCCAACTAGACAAGAGGCCTAAGCAGGAAATGCCACCTCCAGCTGTGTTCAGTTGTGTTTCGGGCTTTGTCCTTGGGGGAATGATCAGGCTGACGTGCTAGGCATTTCTAAGGGGACGGAGTGGGCTGGAGGGAAGCTGAAGTTAAAGGAATGTGAGGCTCAGGACTTGGGTTTAGCTGGGAAGATGGTGAAGCCCTCTTGATCCAGTGAGTGAGAAGCCTCTTCTGGCACCCAACACTTTGACACAGTAGCACAGGATGCCAGAGGTGCATTTTTCCTCTGTTCTTTGCAGGGACTGTCCTCCCAGGATTTCAAAGCATTGATAGTATCTCAATCATTGTGTTTGCTCAGTTAGATGGATCGCTGCTTTTAAGGCATCAAGTTAAAATGTAGAGTGTTAACACTGGTCAGTTATTCATTTTGTAACTAGAATTGTCACCTACTGGTTTATTCTCTCTTCCAAAATTGGGGTTTTTGTAAATAAAGTTTCCTGAAATGGTTACACATATAAAGGAAAAGAAGGAGAAAAGTAAGGTCTACGATCATATGTTCCAGAGAAGTAGCTCCTATATATTATTTGGGGCTTTCACATTGCCAGGCACTATTTTAAGTCATTAAATAATTACTGTATCTCATTTTTTAAAAACATTTTTATTTTAAAGATGTGGGTGGGATACAAATCAATGTTAGGCATACAAATGTTCATTATGCAGGTACCCTTGTTGGGGTGATGTATCTCATTTAATCTTTATAATCACTCTGAATGATTTTTTTTTTTAATCGAAGTCTTACTCTGTCGCCCAGGCTCGAGGGCAGTGGTATGCTCATGGTCATCGCAGCCTCAACCTGCTGGGTTCAGGCAATCTTTCCACTTCAACCTTCCATGTAGCTGGAACTACAGGCATGCACCACCATGCCCGGCTAATTTTTTGACTTATTGTAGAGATAAGGTCTCGTCATGTTGCCCAGACTGGTCTTGAACCCATGGGCTCAGGCTGTCCCCTTGCCTCAGCCTCCCAAAGTGCCGGGATTACAGGCGTGAGCCACTAGGCCTGGCCACTCTGTATGGTAAGCACAGTCATGCATTGCTTAACAATAGGGGCACGTTTTGAGAAATGCATTGTCAGGCGATGTCGTCCTTGTGTGCACCTCACAGAATGCACTTACACAAACCTAGATGGTAAAGCCTATTACACACCTATGCTAGATGGGGTGGCCTTTTGCTCCTAGGTTACAAACCTATACAGCATGTTACTGTACTGAATATTGTAGGCGACTGTAACACAATGGTGAGTATTTGCATCTCTGAACATAGTGAAGATACAGCAACAATACGGCAGAAAAGATAAAAAATAGTACACCTGTCTGTGTAGGGCCCTTCCCACAAATAGAGGTAGGAAGACTGGAAGTTGCTTTAGATGGGTTCATCAGTGAGCGGTGCATGTAAAGGCCTGAACATTACTGTAAACTTTCTTTTTTTTTTTTTTAGTTGGAGTCTCACTCTGTCGCCCAGACTGGAGTGCACTGGCCGCTCCCGGCCACCGCAGCCTTGACCTGCTGGGCTCGGGCGATCCTTCCCCCCTCAGCCTTCCGAGTACCCGGAATTACAGGCGCGCATACCACGCCCAGCTGTTTTTTGATTTATTGTAGAGATGGGGTCTCGTCAAATTGCCCAGGCGGGTCTCGAACCCGCAGGCTCAGGCAATTCACTCACCTCAGCCTCCCAAGGCACGGGATTACAGTCTGAGCCACCGAGCCCGGCTTACTGTAGACTTTCATACGACTTGCAGCACAATAGGTTTGTTTATACCAGCACTGTGACATTACAGCAGCTATCGTGTCACCAGGCAATAGGAATTTTCAGGACCATTAACTTATGGGACCGTTGACGTACATGCAGCTCATCACTGGATGAAATGTTGTCATGCGTTGCATGACTGTGCTATGTTTTTATCCCCCTTCTCAGGGATGGATCCAGGTTTTATGAGACTTATAAAACTGAGGAGAGCTCTTTAAAAATCAAATTGCAATTATGCAACTACAAATACTAAATTAGGTACAGAGCCTTAGCAAGTAAGGGGTCCCAAAGCTAAGCTTCATTAGCCACACGGCCCAGTCTGCAGGTGCAGCAAATTAGTTTCCAAGAAGCTAAGTCATTTGTCCAAGGTCACACAGCTCATAATCAGTGGAGGGGGACTTTAAAGCCAGGTCTCCCCAACTTTCTATCAGCACATTACCCTTCTCTGAGAATGAGAGTAATACACACATAGTATAAACTATGTGCCAGGCACTGTTCTAAGCACTTTACGTATTTTAGATAGTTCAAGTCTCACAACAACCCTATGATGTGGGTATTATTTTTAAATTCCACTTTTATATATGAGGAAATTGGGGTAGAAAGAGGTTAAGTAACTTGCCCAAGGTCACACAGCTAGTAGATGGGAACCCTAAGGAAAATGAAGAGAGCTGGTTTGCCAAGGCACTTGGTTTGAGTTTGTAGTAAACAGAACCTAGCAGGTGCACCCTCAGCCTCCTTCAGTACCAAATGCTCTTAAAAGGAAACTTGAACCTGAACCTCTCTGCTCTATGGCTTCTCTAAGATCTCACCTTCTAACCCCAGTCAAATCCTTGGATCTCAGCCTGCTGCTATGAAAGCTGTGTCAAGTAATGTTGTCCATATAACTAGGATTTAAAAGAGGATAAATGAGCCGGGCTCGGTGGCTCAGCCTGTAATCCCGCACCTTTGGGAGGCTGAGGTGAGTGGATTGCCTGAGCCCGCGGGTTCGAGACCCGCCTGGGCAGCGAGACCTCATCTCTACAAAAAATCAAAAAATCAGCCGGGGATGGTAGCGCGTGCCTTAATTCCGGCTACTCGGAAAGGGTGAGGTGGAAGGATCGCCGGAGCCCCGGGAGGTCGAGGAGCGGTGGCCGGAAACGGCCCCTGCACTCAGTTTTGGGGGACCGGTGGGGAAATCCAACTCAAAAAAAAAAAAAAAAATTAAAGAGGATAAATGTATCCTAAACAGATGGAGTGGTGAGTTCATCATAATTTATATTGTTAAATGATACTTTTGTGGTCAT
>JAPVLO010003350.1:0-23055 GCA_027257055.1 Cephalopachus bancanus | reverse complement strand
AGCCTCACTTCATCCCAACACTAAAGCAACTGAAAAAAAATGAAGGGGTTGTACTAAGGGATTGCACCTAAGATCCCCTCCATCCATTTCTCCGCACCATATCATTCTTCAGTTCTTGTATTCACTCATCCACTTAAACATTTACTGAGCACTGATTCTATATCAGGTCTTGGCTGTGTTGTGTTTTGATAAACACCAAGCTGAAGGGCATGGGCCCCACACCCAACCAGCTCACCACACTGTGCAGTGGCTCTTGACTGGAGCTGCACATTAGAATCACTTGAGAAGGTTTGCAACAGTGCATGTACCTGCCCTCCCCTCTGCCCTCAAGATTCTCTTATTTGTTTGCTTATTTATTATTTCAATAGCTTTAAGGGGTACAAATAGTTTTTGTTTACATGGCTGCCTTATATAGTGGTGAGGAAGTCGGTGCTTTAAGTGTACCCACCACCCACCTGTGCACATTGTATCCGACAGGTGATTTGCCATCCCCCGCCCCTTCCTTCACCTCCTCTGAATCTTCAGTGTCCATTGTGCCATAACCCTGAATTGTACCCCACGTCTTTAAAACTAAAAAAGAAAAGAAAAGAAAAGAAAAGAAATAATGTATTTTGCAGTAACTCGGATGGAATTGGAGAACATCATCCTAAGTGAACTAACTCAGGAACAGAAAACCAGACACCACATGATCTCACTTATAAGTGGGAGCTAACCTAAGATTCTCATTTTATCTGGGGGGGGGGTAGGGGGAGGGGGAGCAGCCTGAAATCTTTCTGTACTGAATTCTAAAACCCAGAGGCTGAAGGGGATTCAAAGCACTGGACAGAAGTCTAAAGAAATATGGAGGGAAAAGGGTTTCACGAAGGTAACCAGTTCACAAAGTAGTTTGTCATGCTTGGAGGAAGGTGCAGAAGAGGTGAGATCCCTGTTATTCTCACAAGGAGTGGGAACCTGGGCCCTGCTGCCCAGCAGCAATGCCAAGGAGAGAAGTAGATTGATTTGAGAGGCATACTGAAGGTAGAGTCCATTGGAGCTGGTGTCCGATTAATGGTGACAGAGGGGTTGAGGGAGCGGGAGGTGTCAAGATGACTCCCAGGTTACTAATTTGGTCAACTGGGCACGCCTTACTTAGAAGAGAAGGGAGCTTGGGGAGAAAACGTTTTCAGTCTTGGATATATATTTGAGCTTGAGGTACACATGGAACATCCAGGTGAAGAAGTCCGAGAGACAATTGGATACTCTTATCTAGAGTTTAGCAGAGTGTTTATTCTTGTATGACTCCTATTATGTTAGGTTAAAGTTATTGCATCACTTAACCCTTTTTATAATTTTATGAATGAAGCATAATACCAACTTTATACATTTTCTTTCAAAGGGTACACAAGAATCAGCCCTGTGTCCCAGGGAAGAGTCACACCCAGTTATAGATAGAACTGTATTTTGAATACCAGGCTGTAACTCGTCTGCAGCCTTCAGTGCCTGCTTTAAAATGGTCCCAGGTAATAAATGGACTAAAAGGAGCCATTTATTACCACCATTTCCTTGGGGTTAAAACTCCCATCAGCATCGGGTCTTCATATTTTTCCATTTCTGAGCCTAGGGCAGAAAAACTCATGAAGATAGCCAGTTCACAGAGTAGCTCTTCTTCCTGAAATTTCTTGTGACATGTAGTTTTGAGCAATTAGGGCTCTTTCAACCCTCAGGCCCTTCCCCACCTATCTTAAGCTGTCATCGAGTGTCTGGCACCCCAAAGCTCCAACCCTTTTTCTCTGAGGCTGAATATCCATGAAAAGTATTCTCCACCATCACATTCCGCTTCCAGAAAAAAATGTTGGGAGCTTCTCAGTGCTGCATGAGTTTTAAAGGGGAAAGTAACTTTCACTTCTGGAAGTAGTGCACACTAGATAACCTGAAAACCCTCCTGCTACAAAGTACTTTAAAAGGCAGGATAAAATTTAATAACTATCCTTTTAATGCATATATCATGAGGTTGTGGTAGAAGTTGACCCTCAGCTGTCAACAAACAAGGAGGAACCTGAAGAGCAGAACAATGGGTATTTGAATTTCTGTTAGGCAGATGGGAGGATGGATTTAATAACTATTGGGAAGAGGAGAAGGGTCTTGGTGCCTCACAAGGGCTGCACAGTCAATGGACTGAGGAAAAAAAAAAACTCTATGTCCATTGTCATGCAGGTCTAGAATTAGTGGAGGTTGAAATTAATACCTCTAATCTAGTCCAGGAAACCCCCTCCCCTCCACAAGCTCACACATTAACGTAAAAAACATACCAGCCAGGGATACCCCTAGGTCTCCTGGCATAAGTAAACGAACAACCTCTCTGGAGAGAGACATCCACAATTCAGATCTCACAGAAGTCCCACAGATGAAGCCCTGATTGACAAATCCCTAAACTCACAAACAAAATCATAAAACACATTAGGAAAAGAAATTATATGTTTGCATATCAGCAAACACAATGGAGCAGGATTAGACCACCAAAAACTTCAGATAGTAGACCCAACAGAGAGTATGAAATAAGTTTGTATAAGATACTTAGAAATAATAAGTAATCCAAACACATGAGAATATCAAGATGCTATGGAAAAAGAAGAGGCTAGGTTTTTTAAAGAACCAAATACAAACAAACAAACAAAAAACCAGTATTCCCAGTGACATCAAAAGCTCGGAGAATGGGTTTAAAAGCAGGTTCATCTGCTTTAGTAAACTGGGAGATACAATTAAGGAAATGGTTCAGAAGGCAGCAAGGAGAGAAATAAAATGCATAAGAGGTCAAAAGATATGGGAGACGGGGAAATCAGAGGCTAAGGAGAATAGGGGTAAAACAATATTCAAAGGAATGCTGGCTGAAAATTTTCCAGATTTCAAAACAGACATGACGCCTCATGTTCTAAAAGCACAAGCCACAACCAGAATTAATAAAATCAAATCATGGGGGAAACCACAGGCCAAAAAAGACAAGAGGAAGATCTTAAAAGCAACTAGAAAGAAAAAATACAGCACTATCAAATGGGTAATACACTGACAGCAGACTTCCCACCAGCCACAAGAAAAATGGAATCAAATCACCAATGCATTCAGAGGGTGGGGGGAAATGTCACAGTCAACTAAACTATAATTCAAGAAGGAAACCTTCACTGAAAGAACAACCTAAAGATGTTCTTCCACTAAAGCTAAATTGAACAAAGAGGAAACAAGTAAGATGCAACAGAGGAATGGTGAACAAAGAAACGAGTAACCATAGACATGATTCTTTTTAAAATACTGTATAAAAATGGTATAACTGACCGAGTTATATCTAAATATTGGACAACATTGACTTGTAAGACAAGGTTCTTGTATTATTTGGGGTGAAACTGGAGATGATCAACTTAGGAATTGATAAAAATAAAGTGTTTGTGATTTTTTTTTAAAAAGTATAAGGACCTTGATAATTTCAGATCCATCAGTATGGATTTGGATGCATTAGAAATCTTAAATTTACCTAAAACTAGCTAACTCCAAATTATCCAAAATATATCTCAGAGGAAAAAGTAGCCCTTCAAAACCAAATTAGAGATTTGTTTGTTAAAAAAAATGGTAGAGTGAAGAAAGATCAAATAACGCCCCCTTCCCCTAGCATATTTTACATAAATAATGGTAAAAAGCAGAATGAGAAAAAGATAAGAAGGATAAGAAGGAGAAACGGGGAGCGAGGCGAGGAAGGAAAGAGGGAAGGAGAGAGAAGTGGAGGGAGGGAGGAAAGTGGCTTTCAAGAAATGAACACAAAAAGAAGATGCTAGTGGGGAGGATGATTGGTTTAGCACACTTATTATCCTGTCCCTATCCCCTAGCAGCAACACACCCAGGGGGAAAATGTGAGCCAGTTAAGTCCTGAGAATGGGCTCTAAGACTCTAACTTGAGGAGAAATGGAACTGAGAGCAAGTAGAAAAAAAATCAAGTAAATACCTTTGTGAATAGAAGGTCTCATTTGCTACTCCTAGATTTCACCTGTGGTAGGAAGGCTCTGAATCCTTCCCATTTTCCAGGGCACTGTGCTGAATTGGGAGAACAACTCAAAACCCTCAGAGTAGGATACACCCTTGCATGGGTGGAGGGGAGCATGAACATGATATCTAGCAAGATCTTAGGGGAAAAAAGTAGATTGAAATCAATACCCAGCCCTCAAATTATAGCTATGAGACCATAAAGTGTGAAGGGTGCAAAGAAGAATTCACCCTCAGGATGTCAGAGCAAATAGAAAGTCTTCTAGACAATACTTCCCATGATTGAAATAAAAATAAATGGTTTAGTAACTATGACAACAATCTACCTGGTTACATAGGGAGAGGGGAAAAGGAGACAAAGGGAGAGAAAGCACGAGAGAGGAAAGGAAAGAAGGATGGCAGGAAGGAAAATAAAAGAAAGAAAAGAAAAGAAGGAAGGAAGGAACATCATCATATACAAAAGACAGATAACCATCACAGACTGGAAAAATGCATAAAACAAGGAAAGACGCAACTAACCCGATGAGTTCTCCAAATCATAGCAAAATTAAGAATACGATTTCAACACAACAATGTTCCAAGGACAAGATAATTGACAACAGAACATAACTTTTAAGAAAGGAGATTACTGAGCTATGAAAACACACCAAGAACTACATGGTGGATCAAATAAGTAAATTAGGAAGAGCAAGGCATAGAAGAGACATGCATATAAATCGACACAACAGCATGGAGGAAGGATTTAGATGATCACACTGATGCTGCTCCAACATTAAGATAATTTATACGCCTTAAGTAAAGTTCATAAGAAATGGAATAGAAAAATATCCATAGATGCAGTATGTGAAAAGCTTCCAGAAATAAAGGAAGAGTGCAGTCTCTACTGGGGGGGGAAAAAAAAAGCGATGTAGGACTGTCAATATTGAGATATATTCTAGTGTTATGGTACTTCGAGAAAAGAAAAAATAATTCTTTAGGCACCTAAGTGTACACACACACACACACACACACACACACACACCAGTCGCTTACAAGGGAACACACTGTTCTATTTGAATATAAAAGTATAAAATCTCCAGAATGTTTCTGCTCCTGGGTGAGATGAAGCCCCCGCGCTCTACTGAATGCAGCTATAAAACGTGGACACAGTGCCGGGGGCAGCTATTTGAGAACCCTGACAAGTAGATAGGAGCAGGTAGAGTGGAGAAGACGACTCCAAATTGAAGCACCACTGGAAGAGCAGCGAATTTGTCATTTTCCCCTCCTTCATTAATGTTGGCTCAATGTAGCCTTAAAGTTAGAAGTGGGCAATGGTGTGGACAGAGAGTGTGCTAGTTCTGACTTGAGAAGAGGGAAAAGGGGATACTAACTCTCAGTGATAGTGAAGGAAATCCGCAGTTTCTCTTTCTTCTTTTCTCCATACTCTTACGATCTATCTCACCAGACAATCCTGTGGCAGCAGGGGTGGTGACTGAGGCAGTGACAGTGGAAGTTGCCGGGGCCTTCAGGTGCCTAAAACTCTGAAGGAAAGTGCTCTTCCTTCTGATTGTGAGAGCTGTGGTCCCAAGAGAGTGCCCATGACTTCTTTTTTCCCCTCTTGGTCTTCCTGTGGCATGACACCAGAAGAGGGCAAAGGCACAGGAAGTGTGTGGCAGAAAAGAGTACGTAAAGCGATAGCTTTCTGGCTAGAAGGCTAAAAAGGGGAAGCTGAGGAAACCACAAAGAGATTGCAGAGAGGGAAAAGTCCATGAAGCTGTTTGTGAACTTCTGGGCTTGCCCCTAAGCTGTGTATGTGCATGGATCTGATCCTACACAACATACAAAAGACTCTGAGAACCGAACAAAGGGATATGGCTCTCGCCAGCTCCAAGACTGCTGATCATGCTCAACAGAACCCAAATAACATTGCAAAGGCTTTGAAAATGGAAATGACATTAAAACCTGCGGTCAGAACATGTGGCCTGAACTCAAATGAGTGGGGGGAAATGAACAGAGGCGTGGGGACCTGTGGGAATATGCCAAAAGAGCTAACTTTTGTGTCATGGGAGTGCCAGAAGAAAAGGAGAAAGGAGGTGGGGCCGAAAGAGCATTCAAAGAAATAATGGCTGAAAACGTTCTAAATGTGGTAAAAGGCATAAACCTACAGATTTAAGAAGCTGAGTGAACCCAAACAGAACAATCTTGAAGAAATTTACACCAAGCTACATCACAGTCAAACTTCTGAAAACTACAAAGACCTAGAAAAAAGTACTGAAAGCATGGAGAGAGAAAGAACACCTTATCTATATGGGGAAAAGCAACTGTGGTGACAGTAACATTTCTCATTAGAAACCATGGAGGCCAGAGGAAGCGGCATAACACTTCCCAAGTGGTGAAAGAAAAGGGCCAGAATCCTCTCTACAAAGTGAAATTACCCTTCAGGAATGCAGGGGAAATCAAGACATTCTCAGATAAAGGAAAAGGTAAGAGGATTTGTTGCCATCAAACCTACTCTTAGAGACATAAAAACCACTGGTCAGAACATGTGGCCTGAACCCAAATGAGTGTGTGTGGGGGTGGGGGGTGGGGAGAGGGAATGAACAGCCTTAGAGAAGTTTTCTATGTGACATTCGAAAAACAAAACAACCCCGACCTTATTTGAATATGCAATAAATGAGCTCAGCAAAGTTGTGGGATCCAAGATCAGGGCACAACAATAAGATGTATTTCCCTACACTAACAATGAACAACTTGAAATTAACGTGAAGAAAAGAATTCCCTTCACAAAAGCATCAGAAGGAATAAAACACTGAGGAATAAATTTAGCAAAAGGTGTGCAGGTATGCCAATACCACGCTTTTCTGAAAATCACAAGACACTGCTGAAGGAAAGTAAAGAAAACCTAAACAAATGAGAAGGCATTCTGTGTTAATGCATTGGCACACTTAATAGTGTTAACATGTCTGTAATCTCCAAGGCAATATACAGATTCAGTGCAATGGAAATGCCTGTTAGAATCCAACCTGCCTACTTTGTAAAAATTGACAAGCTGATCCTAACATTCGTATGAAAATGCAAAGGACCTGGATAGCCAAAACACTCTCAACAAAGAACAAAGTTGAGGGACTCACACTTGCTAATTTCTAAAACTTACTACAAAGCTACAGTGATCCAAAAAGCGTGGTATTGGCATCATGATAGACACTTTAGGTCAATGTTACAGAACTTAGAGTCAGGAATAAGCCCACACATTGATTTATAGTTGGTTGTCAGTGAGGGTGCCAATACCATTCAATGGGGAAAAGAATAATCCCTTCCACAAATGGTGATGTGAAAACTGGATAATAGCCACATGCAAAAGAATGGGCTTGGGCCCCTACCTCACACCATGTAAACAAACAAACAACAAATTCAAAATGGATCACAGACCTAAATGTAAGAGCTAAAACTCTTAGAAGAAAACAGAGATGTAAATCTCCATGACTTTAGATTAGGCAACAGTTCCTTCAATATGACACCAAAAGCACAACCACAAAAGCTTTTTCTTTTGACAAATTGGACTACACCCAACTTAAAATCTTTTGCCCAACAAAGGGCTCTACCCAGAAAGTGAATGGGAGAAACATTTTCAAATCACATATCGGATAAGGGTCTATTTTCTAGAATATGTAAAGAAGTCTTAGAACTCTGCAGCAAAAAGGCAATCAATCCAATTTAAAAACGGGCAAAGCAGCAGCATTCTTCTCAGACCTGGAAATGACAATACAGGAATTCATATGGAAACAAAAACGGCCACAAATCGCCAAAACAATCCTCAGCAAAGCAAAGCAAAGCAAAACAAAACAAAGCAGGAAGTATCACACTCCCAGACTTTAAACTGTATTATAAAGCTACAATAATCAAAACAGCCTGGTATTGGTACAAGAACAGGCATATAGACCAATGGAACAGGACAGAGATTCCAGAAGCAAAACCTCAATTTCTCAACCAACTCATCTTCGACAAAGCCTCCACCACCAACCACTGAGGAGAGGAGAACCTATTCAGTAAATGGTGCTGGGAAAACTGGCTGACCACATGCAGAAGATTAAAACAAGATCCCAACCTATCCCCATGAGCAAAAATCAACTCTAAATGGATCAAAGACCTAAACGTAAAACCTCAAACTATAAGAACCTCAGAAAATGCCGGAGACGCCCTTATGGAAATCGGAACTGGCAACCAATTCCTGATCAAAACCCCAAGCGTCCATGCCATAAGAGATAAGATAGACAAGTGGGACCTCATCAAACTGACAAGCTGCTGCAAAGCCAAAGAAACCATCAAGAGAGCGGGGAGACAGCCCACAGACTGGGAAAAAATATTTGCCAACTGTATGTTTAACAAAGGCCTAACATCTAGGATCTGCAAGGAACTCAAATGTGCCGAAAAGAAAAATACAAACAGCTCCATTACAAAGTGGGCAAAAGATATGAATAGACACTTCTCAAAAGAAGATATACGAGCAGCCAACAGATACATGAAAAAATGCTCAGCCTCACTAGTCATCAAAGAAATGCAAATTAAAACCACACTGAGATACCACCTAACTCCAGCCAGGATGGCCATCATCAATCACTCAAAAAACAACAGATGCTGGAGAGGATGCGGCGAAAAGGGAACACTTCTCCACTATTGGTGGAAGTGTAAACTAGTACAGCCTCTGTGGAAAACAGTGTGGCGATTCCTAAAAGATCTAAAAATCAACCTTCCATACGACCCCGCAATCCCCCTACTGGGAATACACCCGGAAGAACTCAAATCACTCTATAAAAAAGATATCTGCACACGTATGTTTATCGCAGCAGTGTTCACAGTAGCAACAACATGGAACCAACCGTGCAGTCCATCAAAAGGAGACTGGGTAAAAAAAATGTGGTACATATACATGATGGAAAATTATGCAGCCATAAGGAAGAACAAAATCATGAGCTTCACAGCAACCTGGATGGACTTAGAGTCTATAATACTGAGTGATCTTTCACAGAAACAAAGAACTGAGTACCACGTGTTCTCACTCATAAGTGGACCTTGAACAATTATCATGATACTATAAGAAAATGATTGGCAGAAGCGGGAAACTGCTGGGAGGAGGGTGGGAAAGTGGAATTGGCAGTAGTGGGAATCTGCCTGGGGGAGGGGGGCACATCTCACCAACAAGGGTACTTACATAATGAGCATTTGTATACCTAAACCTGAATTGTACTCCACATCTTTAAAATAAAATGAAAAATTATAAATAAACAAATAATAAAATAAAAACGGGCAAAGGACTTCAGCAGACATTCCTCCAAAGCAGAAATACAAAGGGCTGAGAAGCACATGAAAAGATGCCTTAGTCCATTTTCTGTTGCTATAAATGAATACCTGAGACTGCGTAATTTATAAAGAAAAGGAATTTATCTCATACGGTTCTGGAGGCTGGGAAGCCCAAGAGCATAGTGCCAGCATCTGGTGACAGCAGAGGGTATCACATGAGAAGAGGACAAGAGTGTGTGTGTGTCCTCGAGTTTCTCTTCCGCTTCTTATATAAAGTCACCAGTCCCATTATGGGGGGGCTGGGGAGGGGGTCTCACCCTGATGGCCTTATTTCATCCCAATTGTCTCCCAAAAGGCCCCACCTCCAGTCAACATATGAATTTGGGGATTAAGTTTCCAACACACAAAATTTGGGGAACACATTCAAGTCACAGCAACCTCAGTAGCCATTTGAAAAATGCAAATCAAAACCACCATGAGATAGCCCTTCACATCCACGAGGATGGCCATTATAAACAACAAAATGAAGCAAACAGAAGACAAGTTTTGGTGAGGATTTGGAGAAATTGGGACCCTCATACACTGCTGCTGGGAATGCAAAAGGGTACAGCTGCTGTGGAAATCAGTTTGATGGTCCCTCAGTAAGTTGAACATAGAATTACCGTAAGAGCTAGCAGTTTGACTCCTAGAAATAAACGCAAAAGAATTGACAACAGGTGTGCAAACAAAAAGTTGTGCAGGAATGGTCATGGCAACACTAGCTATTCACAACAGCCAGAAAAGGTAGAAATCGCCTAATTGTCCATCAACTGATGCATGGATAAGCAAAATGTGATCGATCTATTCATACAAGGTTATACTGTTTAGCTGTGAAACGGAAGTACTGATTCATGCTACTACATAGGTGAACCGTGATGAAAACATCATGCTAAGTGAAAGCAGCCAGACACAAAAGGCCACACGTTTATTGTATGACACCATCTACGGAAATCTCCAGCTCAGGCAAATCTCTACGGACAGAAAGCAGAGGAGCGGTGCCCAGGGCCTACCGGGAAGCCACGCGCAGGCCTCGCGGGGCTGTCGGCAGCGTTTGGGAACCCGAGGGCCACGACGGCCGCACGACACGACACGACACGACACGGCGGCTGCACGAGCAGTGCCCCCTGCAAAGCCAGGGTCCCAGATGCAGAGGCAGACGCGGGTGGGCCGGAAGCTGCGCCGCCAGGCCCAGGCCCAGGCCCGGGCCGCGCCACCCGGACTCCCCGGAAGGCGCTGACGTCACCGGCGTCCCCAGCGCGCCCGGCGTCCCCAGCGTGCCCGCCCGCTCGACGGCCCACGAGGGGCCGGCCGGTGGTTGCCGGGATACCGGGGGCAGCACGGCCAGCCGGCCAGCCAGCCAGCCAGCCAGCCGCGGACGAGAGCTCGCACCCACCCCACGAGCGGGCAGACGGCCCCCCACAAGCGGACGGAGAGGCCCCACCCACGAGTGGGCAGGGAGAGCACACCCCGCCAGAGGACAGAGAGGCCCCACCCACCGGGGGACAGAGAGGCCCCACCCACCGGGGGACTGACAGGTCCCACCCGCGAGCGGGCCGGGAGCGCGCCCCCGCCGGCGGGCAGAGACAGATCGCACCCCACGAGCGGGCCGGGAGCGCGGCCCCCGCCGGCGGGCAGAGACAGATCGCACCCCACGAGCGGGCCGGGAGCGCGCCCCCCGCCGGCGGGCAGAGACAGCTCGCGGCCCACGAGCGCGCGCCGGCTCGCAGCATGCCGAGGAGGGGCCGGGGCCGGGGCCGGGGCCGGGGCCGTCGAGGGTCGGGGCCCGGGGGCCAGGGGCGCGCGCGCCCCCCCGGCGCCGCCCCGGCGCCCGCACGACGACGGCCGCCCGCGGGCCCCCCGGCGCGGCCTCCGCAGGAGGGCCCCGACGTCGAGCTCCAGGGCTGGTCGTCGCCGCTGTTCGCGGCCGCCGTCCTCGAGTACCTGAAGGCCAAGGTCCTGGAGCTGGCGGGCCGCGCGGCCCAGAGCCGCGGCAGGAGGCGCGTCACCCCGGAGCTCGTCGCCCTGGCGGTGCGCACCGACCCGCTGCTCAGCCTCTTCTTCGGGGTCCCGGACGACTCGCAGGACGCGGCCCCGGCGCGGGACTAGCCGGCGGCCGACCCCCGCCGACGCGCCCGCCCGCGCGAGCAGCTCCCGGGACGCGGCCCGCCCGGGACTCCGCGGCGGCCGACCCCCGCCGGCGCCCCCTCCCGCCCCGGCCTCGCGCAGAACGCGGCCCCGGCCGCCCCCGCCCCGCCCCGCCCCGGCCCCTGGCCCGGCCCCCGGCGCCCCCCCACCCCGGCCGCTCACGGCCCGCCTCCGGGCTCGGGCCCCCCTGCAGTTCTGCCATTGAAAGGCCCTGAGAAGCCCACGTGCCTGCCTCTGTCACTCCGCGCCGGCCGAGGGGCGGGCGGCGGGGTCCGAGGGAGGTCGGGGGCCGGGAGCCGGGACGGCGCCGAGCAGCGGCCCCTCCTCGGGGGCGGGGCCGGGGCCGTGGAGGAGGGGTGGCGGGCGGCGGCGGTCGGGGCCGGGACTGCGACGTCGAGGGGGCGGGCGCGGGCGCCGGGGCCGGGACTGCGACGTCGCGGGGGCGGGCGCGGGCGCCGGGGCCGGGACTGCGACGTCGAGGGGGCGGGCGCGGGCGCCGCGGCCGGGACTGCGACGTCGGGGGGGGCGGGCGCGGGCCTCAGGGCCGGGAACGCCGCGAACGGGGCGCGGGCTCCAGAGGGGGGGGGGCTGCGGGCGGGAAGACGGAGGAGGGCGCGGCGGCGCGCCCACGCGGAGCGGGGTCACGGGCGGAGGCGGGGTCGAGGGCCGCAGCCGGCGGGGCTACGAGGCTCTCGCCCGCGGCCGCCCGACACACGGGCCGGAGCGCCCCCGCCCCAGGCGGCCCGGCCCTCCCTTCGGCTGCCAGCACTCTCCTGCGGCCGGGCCCCGCCCCGCGCCTCCCCCGCCGCAGCACTCCCCGCGGCCGCGCCCCTCCGCTTTGCATGCCCCGCCTCCGACCCGGCCCCCTGGCGGTCACCGGGGCGACGGGAGACGGGCGGGCCCGCCCCCGCCCCGCCCCGCCCCGCCCCTCGCCGGACGCTCGCCGGGCAGGCCCCGCCCCCGCGCCGTCACCAGGGCGACGGGCGGGCCCCGCCCCCCCGGCCCGGCCCGGCCCGGCCCCTCGCCGATCGCCGATCGCCGGGGCGCGCGACGCGGGGCACGTCGGAGCCGGCGCCGGAGCCGGGGCGAGCGACGCGGGGCACGTCGGAGCCGGAGCCGGGGCGAGCGACGCGGGGCACGTCCGAGCCGGAGCCGGGGCGAGCGACGCGGGGCACGTCCGAGCCGGAGCCGGGGCGAGCGACGCGGGGCACGTCCGAGCCGGAGCCGGGGCGACCGACGCGGGGCACGGCGCGGCGCCCGGAAGCGCGGCGGCGGCGGCGGCGGGCGGGTCGGGGCGCGGCGGCGACGAAGATGGCGGCGGCCGCGGCCGGCCTGGGCGGCGGCGCCGGCCCGGGGCCCGAGGCCGGCGACTTCCTGGCCCGCTACCGGCTGGTGTCCGGCAAGCTGAAGAAGCGCTTCCTGCGGAAGCCCAACGTGGCGGAGGCCGGCGAGCAGTTCGCGCAGCTGGGCCGCGAGCTGCGCGCCCAGGAGTGCCTGCCCTACGCGGCCTGGTGCCAGCTGGCCGTGGCGCGCTGCCAGCAGGCGCTGTTCCACGGGCCCGGCGAGGCGCTGGCCCTCACCGAGGCCGCGCGCCTCTTCCTGCGGCAGGAGCGCGACGCGCGCCAGCGCCTGGCCTGCCCCGCCGCCTGCGGCGAGCCGCTGCAGGCCGCCGCCGCCGCGCTGGGCGCCGCCGTGCGCCTGCACCTGGAGCTGGGCCAGCCGGCCGCCGCCGCCGCGCTCTGCCTGGAGCTGGCCGCCGCGCTGCGCGACCTGGGCCAGCCGGCCGCCGCGGCCGGCCACTTCCAGCGCGCCGCGCAGCTGCAGCTGCCGCAGCTGCCGCTGGCCGCGCTGCGGGCGCTGGGCGAGGCCGCCTCCTGCCAGCTGCTGGCGCGCGACTACACGGGCGCGCTGGCGCTCTTCACGCGCATGCAGCGCCTGGCGCGCGAGCACGGCGGCCCCCCGGCGCAGGGGGCGCAGGTGCCGCCGCCGCCGCCGCCGCCGCAGGTGCCCCCGCCCGCGCCGCCCGCGCCCCCGCCGGGGTCCCAGCCCGGAGCCGGAGCGCCGCCGCCGCCGCCGCCCGCGGCCCCTGCCGCCCTGGGCGCCTTCGCCGACGTGCTGGTCCGCTGCGAGGTGTCCCGCGTGCTGCTGCTGCTGCTGCTGCAGCCGCCGCCCGCCAAGCTGCTGCCGGAGCACGCCCAGACCCTGGAGAAGTACTCGTGGGAGGCGCTCGACGGCCACGGGCAGGACGGCGCCGGCCCGCTCCCCGAGGAGCTCTTCCTGCTGCTGCAGTCCCTGGTCATGGCCACGCACGAGAAGGACACGGAGGCCGTCAAGGCGCTGCAGGTGGAGCTGTGGCCCCTGCTGACCGCCGAGCAGAACCACCTGCTGCACCTCGTCCTGCGGGAAGCCGTCGCCCCGTCGGGCCAGGGGCTCTGATCCCCCCCGGGGGGCCCCCGGCGGGACGCCCGTTCGCGCGCGCCCGCCGGGCCGGGCGGGGAGCCGCGCTAGCGCGAGGAAAAGACCGAGGAAAAGATGGCGGCCGGGCGGGGGGGGTGGGGAGAACGGGGAAAAGACAGCGGGGTGGGGGTGGGGGGTGGGGAGAGCGAGGAAAACACGTCGGCGGGGCGGGCGGGCAGGCGAGGAGAAATAAAAGACGGCCGTCCTGGTTCCACGCCTGATGTCATTCCTGCGGTGGCTGAAGGAGACCGGTGTTCCCCAATGCTCCGGGCGTCCCGGCGGGAGGAGCAGTCCTTGGTCGCGGCCAGCCACGAGGAGGGCCCGGCCCTCGGTGTCCGCGGTCGCGGCCGGCCACGAGGAGGGCCCGGCCCTTGGTGTCCGCGGTCGCGGCCAGCCACGAGGAGGGCCCGGTCCTTGGTGTCCTGGGTCGTGGCCACCCACGAGGAGGGCCCGGCCCTTGGTGTCCTGGGTCGTGGCCACCCACAAGGAGGGCCCAGTCCTTGTCCTGAACAGCCACGAGGATGGCCCAGTCTTGGTCGTGGCAGCCACGAGGATGGCCCAGTCCTTGGCGTCTTCCGTCACGGCCAGCCACGAGGATGGCCCAGTCCTTGGTCGTGGCCAGCCACGAGGATGGCCCAGTCCTTGGCGTCCTCCGTCATGGCCAGCCACGAGGATGGCCCAGTCCTTGTCCTGGCCAGCCACGAGGATGGCCCGGTCCTTGGTGTCCTCCGTCATGGCCAGCCACGAGGATGGCCCAGTCCTTGGCGTCTTCCGTCACGGCCAGCCACGAGGATGGCCCAGTCCTTGGTCGTGGCCAGCCACGAGGATGGCCCAGTCCTTGGCGTCCTCCGTCATGGCCAGCCACGAGGATGGCCCAGTCCTTGTCCTGGCCAGCCGCGAGGATGGCCCGAGCCCAGGGGCTGGAGACCGGCCTGGGCCACAGAGCCAGGCTTCGTCTCCACCGCACGTGGGAAGCTTAGCCCTACTCTCCTTTTTCCGCATGCTCCTTTGTCTCTGCGCTGGCCCCGTTTCTCCTCGGATTCATCTGCAGCCTACGTCTTCGTGGGAGGGCGGCCTTCGATTCCCCACCACTCGTGGGACCCACAGCCCTAAATCCAGGATCAGGCTACCCTGAGACTCCTCCCTCGTGGTTCAGGTGGACCTCCTCCGTAAAGGGCGACTCTCGCATCGGCTTGTCGTGAGGCGAAAAGCAGAACCAGGTAGTTCTCGTCCCGCTCCGGGACGTGCTTGACATCGCGATGCCTCCTGGGTGGCCTGTGCCGGGCAGGCACCTGCAGAGATCCTCGGTGTGGGAGGTGGCCCTTCCTCAGGTGGCTGCGATGCAGCTGTGCGGCGCGACAGGTCCAGTGCCAGGTGCAGCTGTCTGCGTTGGCGTTCGCGGGCCCTGTCCTGTTCTGAGAGCCAGAGGCAAGCGACGTGGCCGCTTTTATTTGGAATAGGGATCCTGGCCGCCGCTGTCGTGGCACTCACATCTGGGAAGTCCCAGCAGGGCTCTCGGTGGCCGCGCGTGGTCGCGCGCATGCCAGGCGGTGTCCTTGTTCCCCAAAGGGGGCATGGCGTTCCACGGGGTGTCCCAGGTTCTTGGCTCCAGAGGGTACGCGCAAACCAACTTGGCCGTTTTCCTGTGGATTGAGTTAGGTTGGCACGTCCGAGAGTGAGCGCACACCCTCTTCAGAATGTCCCCTCTCTCTCCAACACTCAGCTTTGGGAAGATGCCTCCTTCGGGCTGAAGTTGGACGCAGGCTTCAGCTTTGGGGCTGCGACGTAAGGGCACCGTTTGGGGTAGATGGTCTGTGGTTTTGTTTTCTTCTGTTTTTCCGCGGGGACGGGGAGAGGCGGGGAGGGCTGCCCCTGGGCGTCAAGGGCCTCCAGACGGGTAGGACCTTCGGGGTGTTCTCTTCTGCTTCTGTTTCGGTTTCAACCGTGTGCAAGCCCTGGGAAACACAGGAGAAGCCCGCTTCCGACAGATCCCGCCGCCGTTCCTCTGCTCTCACTTGGCTGCCTGGAGGGGTCCTACGGAGCCCCCAAGGCCCAGCCAACTTCTTGTTGCAGAAGTGGTCAGGGTGCATGCTCCTTTGCTCTTGGGCTTTCTTCTTTCTTTTTCGGGTATGTTTTCAGCCCAGGCTGCAGGCCCAGCCAGGTGCCTTCTTCTCCTGTGGAGGAATCGCGGAGCACGACCGATGATACTTTGTGAGTGTGGGCTTAACGAGGAGTCTCCTTAGGAGGCCTCGTCTAAACTTCCATCGGGGAAGTGAGGGGAAGGATAGCCAGAGAGTTAGGTCCTGGGCACATAAACCCCTTGTTTTTCAGCTGCCATGGGCTCGCTGATGAATCTCCCTCAGAAACTTAATAGCGGGGATCACGGGGCCGGGGCCAGATCTCAGCATTTTTGATGATAGAGTGCTCTCGAAATACATCACTTGGATATCAAAATCAACACTAGTTCCTGACATGCCAGAGACAAAACATTTTTAAAGGGCATGATTACTTTGCTTTTTAACTTGAAAACCCAGGGGAAGGACCTTACATTTAATCGTTTGTTCATCGACAATTCAAAGTTCACATTCAAAATGTTATAGGCTCTGCCTCACCACTGCAGCAGGAGAGACTGCTGGCTCCGGGTTTTGCCTCACCACTTCAGTGCCTGGCCGGACACTGGCAACAAGGGCTGTGGAGGGAGTCCAGAGGTAGAGTCCCACCAGAGAAGATGAAAGAGGCACCCCGCCAACATCTTGAAAATGGCAGGAAAGTGCTCCAACTTGCTCACCACGGAGCAACAGACCCGATCTCTGTGACTGGCAGATCAACTACTCAGGGCTTGATCATGACCCAGAGGGAATAGCCTGAAAGCACAAACTTCAGAGGGACCTCATGAGCGCTGAGTCTCAGGCGTCCCACTCCCTACCCTGATCCAGCCATGGGGCAAAAGTTGTGGCCAGAAAAGAACAAGAACTCCAAAGAGATCAGTGGTGAGTCTGAAGCTGATCTGAACCCCCTCCTCCCCAGCAATCCTCTGAATGTCAGACCCACACAGCTGGACCACAACTGAGAGGGACAAACCCAGGCAGAGCCTGGACGACAGTCACAATAGGAGAACTCCATTCCAGGATAGGCCTGGCTGGGCACCCCCACAAGTAGCAAGTACATACCTGGGGAAGAGACAGTCCCGTACCTCCCCACCAGAGGGGATCTCCCTGACCATACGAGAGTGGGAGGGGAGGACTACAGCCCCGCCTACCACCACTGCCCCTCCTCCTTCCCTGCTCCAGACACTGGGGAGAGAGTGAAAGCTCTGCAGGAGATAGCAGATCAGACGAGAGGAACAATTACAGAGCCTGCCACAGGAGGGCAGGATTTTTTCTTTTTTTTCACTTTTCATTTTTCAAAAAATTAATTTTTTTTTTTTTTGCCTGTTTGTTTCTTAGTTCATCTAGTTTTTAAATATTTTTCCTTTGTGGGTGAATGTGTAGGCGAGGGATTGGTCCGCATTCCCCCCCTTTTTTTTCTTTTCTTTCTCTTTTTCTTTCTTCTTTTGTGTTTTGGTTTCTGTTTATGTGTGTATGTGAATGATTAAGTGTTCATCTTTCAGGGTCTTTTTGTTGTTTTTGTTGTTGTTGGTTTGGTTTTGCTCTTTTGTTCTTCTCTTTTTATTTTTTATTTTTAGTTAGTGTGTGTCAATATATGTGTGAGTGTTCAATCTGAAGTTCTTTTTTTTTTTTTTCTTCCCGGTCTTTCTCTTTTTCTTCTCCATTCATTTTGTGCTAGGGGTGTGTGTGTGTGTGTGTGTGTGTGTGTGTGTGTGTGTGTGTGTGTGTGTTTAGTTTTCCTGGTTTTTGTTGTTGTTTGTTTTGCTTCACTTTGTTGTTATGCCAGTTTGTTTTGGGGTGTGTGTGTGTATGTCTGTGTGTGTATTCAGTTTTATTTTTTGCTTTGGTTCCTGCTTTCATTGTTCTTTTTTCTTTTTAAAAAATTCTTGTCCATCTTATTCTATTTTTCTCTGTGCTCCTCATTGCTGTCACTGTATCTTGGACTCGGGGGGTACACACACATACCCATTCCATCATCATATAGAATGGTGGTGGGGAGTGGGTCTCAGGGAACACATACTACAATCAGTGAACAATGAAATTTGCAAGTAGTTTTTTTTTTTTTTCGCAATCCTGGCTCCCCATCTCCTACCTTATTCAACTTTCAAAGCTACAAGAGATAGCAAAGCTTCCCACCCACAGTCCTGTTTCAAAATAGAACAAATCCAGAGCCCAGGTCAGGGAAGAATAGAGGGCTGAGCAAACATCAGAAGGGGAAGCCTCTCCCACTGACAATGAATAATGGAACTAAAGAGAAAAGCAAGAGATCTGTCACAAAGGAAGGCCACAGGTACTTTCAAGTGTAACAAAGAGAAAACTGAAAAATCAGACCTTCGAGCCAAACAATGGAAGTCACCAACAACTGGCCCCAGGTTACGACAGGGATTAGGGAATGGATGGAAAGAGTGACTAAGGCTCAAGAAAGACAAGATGCAACTCTAAAAGAACTTGTAACAGAGATTTTGACCATAAAAAAAATTTGTCCAGGAAGTAAATAACAAGATGACAAGCATGGAAAGCAGAATTAATCTACCTGAAGAAAAAAAATCTCACAACTTGAAGACCAGAACATGGAATTAACCCAATCTGTAAAAAACATAAAAAGAAAACTCAGAAAGAAAGAACAAAGCCTACAAGAGATGTGCGATTATCTCAAGAGGCTGAAGCTACATCTGACTGGTATCCCAGACGAAGAAAGGGAAATGGAGAACACCTTGGAGCAAGTACTCCAGGAGGTAATCCAAGAAAACTTTCCCTGTCTCACCAGAGATGTGACCTGCCAAGCACAAGAGATACAGAGAAATCCCACAAGACATAAAATGAGAAGACCAACCCCTAGACACAGAGTAATTCACCTATGCAAAGTAGGCACAAAAGAAAAAATCCTAAAGGCAGCAAGAGAGAAAGGTCAGACTACCTACCGGGGAAAACCAATCAGAATAGCAGCAGACCTATCGGCAGAAGCACTGCAAGCAAGAAGGGACTGGAGTCCAATATCCAAAGTCCTCAAAGATAAACAATATTTCAACCAAGAATTTCCTACCCAGCCAAGCTCAGCTTCATCAGTGATGGAGAATTAAAATCCTTCCCAGACATCCAATCCCTAAGAGATTATGCAGCTTCCAGACCAGCTCTACAGGAGACACTTAAAAAGGTATTAAGGTCAATATCTAGTTCTTATAGAAATTGCCACACTTTTTTCCGTAGAGGTGGAACTAGTTTGCATTCCCACCAGCAGTATAGAAGTGTTCCCTTTTCTATACATCCTCGGCAGCATCTGTTTTTTTTTTTCTGTATTAATGATGGTCAATCTTATGGAGGTTACGTGGTATCACAATGTGGTTCTCATTTGCATTTCTCTGATGGTGAGTGAGGCTGAGCACTTTTTCATGTGTCTTTTCATTGCCTGTATATCTGCTTTTGAGACGTGTCTATTCATATCTTTTGCTCACCTTTTTTTTTTTCCTTTTGACATGTTTGAGGTCCTTGTAGATCCTGGATGTTAGGCCTTTGTCAGATGTACAGTTGGCAAATATCTTTTCCATTCTGTGGGCTGTCTCCCTGCTCTTGTGATTGGTTTCTTTTTCCTGCAAAGCTTGTCAGTTTGATGAGGTCCCACTTATCTATCTTATCTCTCATGATATGGGTACTTGGAGTTTTGATCAGGAATTGGTTCCCAGTTCCAATTTCCGTAAGGGTGTCTCCAGCATTTTCTAAGACTTTTACAGTTTGAGGTTTTACCTTTAGGTCTTTGATCCATTTAGAGTTGATTTTTTGTGTATGGTGATAGGTTTGTGTCCTGCTTCAATCTTCTGCATGTGATCAGCCAGTTTTCCCAGCACCATTTGCTGAATGGGTTCCTCCTCTCCCCAGTGGTTGTTGTTGGAGGCTTTGTCAAAGATGAGTTGGTTGAGAAATTGAGGCTTTGCTTCCAGAACTTGTTTCCTGTTCCATACTTCTGTATGTCTGTTCTTGTACCAATACCAGGCTGTTTTGATTATTGGAGACTTATAGCACAGTTTGAAGTCTGAAAGTGTGATACCTCCTATTTTGTTTCTTTTGCTAAGGATTGTTTTGGTTGTTCGTAGTTTCAATATGCACTTCTGTATTGTCATTTCCAGGTCAGAGAAGAATGATGTTGGTAATTTAATGGGTATTGCATTGAATCTGTAGATTGTGTTTGGTAGGATGGACAACTTAACAATGTTGATTCTTCCTATCCATAAGCATAGCATATTTTTGCATTTGTTTGTGTCTTCTTGGATTTCTTTGAGCAGTGTTTTGTAGTTCTCATTGTAAAGTTCTTTCACTTCTCTGGTTAGGAAAATGCTGAGGTATCCTCATTTTTTTGTGGCTATTGAGAATGAAATTGTGCTTTTTATTTGGATCTCTGCCTGCTCGTTGGTGGTGTATAAGAATGCGATTGTTTTTTGCACATTTATTTTGTACCCCAAGACTTCGCCAAAGTCCTTTGTCAGTGCAAGCAGGTTTTTGACAGATTCTCTTGGATTTTCGAGTTATAGGATCATATTGTCAGGAGAGAGAGACAACTTGACTTCCTCTTTTCCTATTTGGATACCCCTGATTTCCTTCTCTTGTCTAATTGCTCTAGCTAGGACTTCCAACACAATGCTGAACAAGAGGAGTGAGAGTGGGCAACCTTATCTTGTTCCAGTTTTCAGGGGAAATGTTTCCAGTTTCCTGTCCTTTTAGCAATATGCTAGCTCTGGGTTTATTATAGATGGAGCTTACTATTTTGAGTATGTTCCTCTATACCTAGGTGTTTGAGGGTTTTTGCCAAGAAGGGATGCTGGATTTTATCAAAAGCTTCTTCTGCATCTAATGATGTAATCATGTGGTTCTTGTTTTTACATTTCTTGATGTATTTAATTACATTTATGGTCTTGCAGATGTTGAACCAGCCCTGCATGCTGGGGATGAAGCCTCACCATGCAAGGGGCTCTCCCAATCCTCTCTTTCTACTGATCAGATCCAGGGCTCTAGCTGATCCACTATAACAGGTGATGGTGTGGTCTAGGTATCAGGTGATCAGCATCAGCCAAATTCGGCAGGCTCTTCTCAGCAGAGTCCCACAAGCAGCAGACAATCTTGCATGCACCCATGCTTCAATCTCAGGGCCGTGGAGGCTTGCAGTCACCCTCAGAGGGGGGGCCTGGGTGCATGAACCGAATCTCTCCTCAGATAGACTTTCACTCTCCCACCAGCGCATGCCTATTCATGCAGAGAGTCTTTATTGACACGATTTTGTGGTGACTCTCACAGTCTGGTGACTCTCACAGTCTGACCTGTCTGGTCGCCATCTTAAGCTCCACCTCCAAGACTCTTTTAATTTGTGCTTTGATTTCAGTGTTGATCCAGTAGTGGTTCAGCATCATGCTGTTTACTGTCCATATCGTTGTGGACTTTGGGGAAATTTGGTTGGCGTTGATATTTATTTTTATTCCACTATGGTCTTAGAAGATGCATGGCAATATGTCAACCTTATGGAATTTGTTTATGTTTGATTTGTGGCTGAGGATGTGACTGATCTTGGAGTATGTTCCATGTGGTGATGAGTAGAATGTATATTCTTTGGTTGTTGGGTGGAATAATCTGTAGGTATTAAGGCCACTTAGTTGAGTGTCAAGTTTAGGTTCTGGATCTCCTTGTTTTTAGCCTCAATGATCTTTCTAGAAATGTTAGTGGGATATTCAAGTCCCCTGCTATAATAGTGTTAGAGTCAATATCTTTTTTTAGTTTACTTAGTAGTTGCTTTACAAATGCTGGTGCTCCTGTGTTGGTTGCATTTATGTTTAGGATGAATATTACTTGTTGATGGATTGACCATTTTGTCATTATGTAGTGTCCTTTTGTATCTTTTTAAATTTTTGATAGCATGAATGTTGTTTTGTGAGATATTAAGATTGCAACTCCTGCCTTCTTTTAAGATCCATTTGCCTCTAAACTCATTTTCCATCCTTTTAGTCCTTGTGCAGTGTTGTGGTGAGATGAGTTTCCTGGATGCGACAAATAATTGGGTCATGGTTTCTTATCCACTTTGCCATTCTGTCTTTTCAATGGTGCATTAGTCCATTCACATACAGGCTAATTATTGAAATGTGATTGTTTATCCCTGTCATGAGGTTCTTATAAAGTTTTTTCATTTGTTTCCTTGTTTTCAATTAGCTTTGGGGTTGATGTATGTGTGTATTTTCAGGTATGTTGTTGCGATGTATTCTCTGCTGATTCTATGCTCTGCTGTTCTCCTGGAAAGTGTGAGGTCATTCTTTATTCTTTCTTTTGTAATTAATACCTTTTTAAGTGTTTCCTGTAGAGCTGGTCTGGAAGCTGCATAATCTTTAGGGATTGGATGTTGGGAAGGATTTTAATTCTCCATCACTGATGAAGCTGAGCTTGGCTGGGTAGGAAATTCTTGGTTGAAATATTGTTTATCTTTGAGGACTTTGGATATTGGACTCCAGTCCCTTCTTGTTGCAGTGCTTCTGCCGATAGGTCTGCTGCTATTCTGATTGGTTTTCCCCCGGTAGGTAGTCTGACCTTTCTCTCTTTCTGCCTTTAGGATTTTTTTTTTGTGCCTACTTTGCATGGTGAATTACTCTGTGTCTAGGGGTTGGTCTTTCATTTTATGTCTTGTGGGATTTCTCTGTATCTCTTGTGCTTGGCAGGTCACATCTCTGGTGAGACAGGGGAAAATTTTCTTGGATTACCTCCTGGAGTACTTGCTCCAAGGTGTTCTCCATTTCCCTTTCTTCGTCTGGGATACAGTCAGATGTAGCTTAGCTCTTGAGATAATCGCACATCTCTTGTAGGCTTTGTTCTTTTTTCTGAGTTTTCTTTTAGTTTTTTTTCAGATTGGGTTAATTCCATTTCTGGTCTTCAAGTTGTGAGATTTTTTTTCTTCAGGGAGATTAATTCTGCTTTCCATGCTTGTCATCTTGTTATTTTTTCCGGACAAATTTTTTTTTTGGTCAAAAACTCTGTTACAAGTTCTTTTAGGTTGCAT
>JAPVLO010003349.1:0-23413 GCA_027257055.1 Cephalopachus bancanus | reverse complement strand
CGAGGCTGAGGTGACGGGAGCGTGCCACTGCACTTAGTCTGGGTGACAGAGTGAGACTCCAACTAAAAAAAAAAAAAAAGTTAATAATTATGGAGAGAAGAGTTTTACTACAAAGAAAAAACAACAAACAAAAGATTGTATATAGCTGTTTTTCTGAGTCTGGAAGAATGCTTTCAAAGTGGTGTTCTTGCACAGACGAAGATCTGGCTGATTTGTGAACTGAGAGGCTAGCATGCATTTGTTAAAACCCCTATGTGGCCACTAAACATAGCAAAATGAACGTGTGCTCATCTGGGCTCCATCTGAAAATGCCAGGAAACTAACAGAAAAGGAATTACATAGATAAAACCAAAAGGACAAAGATAAAGGGAGTGGAGAGGATAGTGGAAGCAAAGGAGTGGATGGGCAAATAGTAACCTCTGCTCAGGGGACCAGAGAAAGCTGAGATAAGCTGCCTGCAGGAGGGGCAAGAGCTCAGGGAGCCCCCACCCCTGCCCTGAGCTGCCCATGTGGGGAGGGGAACTGAGGGGCTCTGCACTTACAGGGAGTTGGAATAGTTGAGACCGGGGCCACAGGGTTCAGGAGTCAGTCTGCATATTGACTGGTGACAGGTCAGGCACTTCCCACTGTCCTGGCAGGAGGCTGAGTTGTTCTCTGGGGGGAAGCTACCTGCTTGCTCACAGCTACTGAGCCTACCAGTCCAAAAGACCTGGCCTCACCCACAGTGGCCATGAACCCTTTCAGTACAGTGTAGCCAATGCAAAGGGACAGGCTAGGACAGCCTGCCACATGAAAGACAAATCCCAAATCAAATGCAAAGGTTCTGAGGAAATGGCATAGGGAAAAAGTCTTTCCAGAGAATTGTAACTCATGCTCCCAGGGAACAGTAAGATACTGCATCCATATGACAAGGGTGAGAGTGCTGTGAAGAAGGAAACATTCACAGAAAAAGAAATAACTGACTTTAAATATGTGACGCACTCAATACAAGGAACTGAACTAGAAAAGGTGAGAAACAGTCAGGGACACAAAGCCCAAGGGAGACAGCAGAGGGGAAGGCAGCCCTCTGAACACACTGTGCTTATGCTGGAGTTTAAAGGACAAAGAGGGATTTGCAAGTCCCAAGGGGCCTGTGATGGAGGAAAAATCTTGGGAAAGAGAACAGGAACACTGCTGCTGGAGAGCTTGGAAGGAAGACGTGTCAGCTTCTACAAAAGGTCCTGACGAGCCTTGAAGACCTGAATTTGATTCCAAAACATGTGGCAGGTTTGTGGTTTCTGTAGAAAATATTGTTCTACCTTCTTCTTCTTTTTTTTCTCACTCTGTCACCCAGACTGGAGTGCAATGGCCGCTCCTGGCCACTGCAGCCTCGACCTCTGGGCTCCGATGATCCTTCCGCCTCAGCCTTCCGAGTAGCCAGAATTACAGGCATGCGCTATCATGCCCAGCCGATTTTTTTTTTATTTATTGTAGAGATGAGGTCTCGCCAAGTTGCCCAGGTGGGTCTTGAACCTGCGGGCTCAGGCAATCCACTCACCTCAGCCTCCCAAGGCGCGGGATTACAGGCTGAGCCACCGAGCCCGGCTGTTCTACCTTCTAACTGGGGATAAGAGCACATCTTGGTAGGGCACGGTGGCTCAAGGCTGTAATCCCAGCACTTTGGGAGGCTGAGACGAGAGACTGCCTGAGCTCAGGGGTTTGAGACCAGCCTGGGCAACTTGGCAAGACCTCGTCTCTAAAATAATCAAAAATAAGCTGGGCATGGCAGTATGTGCCTGTAGTTCCAGTTACTTGGAAGGTTGAGGCAGATAGATCACCTGAGCCCAGCAGGTTGAGGCTGCGATGCTGTGAGTGTGCTACTGCACTTCTAGCCTGGGCGACAGAGTGAGACTCCAACTCAAAAAAAAAAAAAAAAAAAAGAGCACATCTCATCTCCACCCCATATTTTTTGCAAAGTCTGCCCTCAGTTTGATTCTAGGACATCCTACCAGGTGGTGCTGCTGAAAGGCTACAGGGTCTGTTTTTATGAACAGATAGTGGGAGACCGTTCTGGCCCTTCCATGATTCTTCCCCACTACTGAGCATACAGCCAAGGTCATTAGGAAGCACTGGAGAACTCCCTGCTTACAGTTTAGGGACGAGGGCAAATCTCATCCTGCTCAGTAGCTCATCTTCTTGGAGCATGACCAGGGCAATGGGGTACATCTGATCAAAGTCGAAATTAAATTGCACACCAGCTGGAGGGTCACGAAGGAAGTTCCTCTTGTCCTTAGATGAAAATAAAGAAAAAACACAGGGAACACCACAAAATGAAATTAATATGTTACATGTATCATAGATTGAACAAGTACTAAATTCTTTCTAAACCCTTCAGCTGCAAAGTCCACTAAACTATCATCAATCTGTCCAATTAAGAGAGACCAGCCAGGTGTGGTGGTTCATACTTGTAATCCTAGCACTTTGGGAGGCCAAGGTGAGAGGACTGCTTGAGCCCAGGAGTCTGAGACTAGCTTGGGCAACATAGTGTGACCTCATCTCTACCAAGAAAAAAAAATCATTAGACAGGTGTGGTGGCATGCGCCTATAGTCTCAGCTACTTAGGAGGCTGAGGTGGAAGGATCACCTGAGCCCAGGAGGTAGAGGTTGCAGTGTGGCCTACACTCCAGCCTGGGTGACAGAGTGATACCGCAACTCAAAACAAACAAACAAGAAACCAAGAGAGATCAGAAAACAGCTGATTTTTTTTTTCATATATTTTCTAATTCTCTCAACTGGAGAGAGCCCTCTTGAGAGGCCAGGAAAATTCAATCATGTAACTGATTAGTTGAAATCACAAAGTTTGAAATTTTAAGAATACGTGTTTTAGTGGGTAAAAACACGTGTTTTAGGTATGTGAAAACGAGTGTAAATCTTATTAGAACCATTCTAACACAAAGGTGAAGAGTCAGCTAGCCATGTGAGAAAAGTGAAATCCACAACCCAACTCATTTTATAAATGTGCACAGACCACACTTTTGTCCCACACCTCTTGAACAGAGCATGCAGGCCCAGGCTCTGCCACCTCAGTGCCTGTGCTGTGGGTCTGGGAACTTGATGGTGACTGAGAGAGCATCCAGGCTGGGAAACGTTCGTAGGTGGGTTTGCCAAACCTCTGCCAGGCCAGGGGCTCTCCCCAGCTTACTTGCTGAAGACCCTGTGAAGCAAGCATTTCCACCCTTATTTTACAAATGAGGAAACAGGTTAGGGAAGCAAAAATGGCTTGTCCAAATTCAAGTATGCTCTCTAGGGAATGGCAGAGCTAGGACTCCCCCCATCCCAGGTCCAGTCCTCCTCTCCAGCAGAGCTGCAAACTCAATGGGCTGTCTATATATCATGCAGACTCTGGCCATTTTTTTTTTTTGAGTTGGAGTCTCACTCTGTCGCCCAGACTGGAGTGCAGTGGCATGTTCCCGGCCACAGCCTCGACCTGCTGGGCTCCGGCGATCCTTCCGCCTCAGCCTTCTAAGTAGCTAGAACTACAGGCGCGTGCTACCATGCCTGGCTAATTTTTTGATTTATTGTAGAGATGCGGTCTCGCCAAGTTGCCCAGGCGGGTCTCAAACCCGCAGGCTCAGGCAATCCCTCACCTTGGCCTCCCAAAGCGCGGGATTACAAACTGAGCCACCAAGCCTGGCCAACTCAGGCCTATTGTGGATGATCACTTGACTTTGCAAGATGAGCAATGGTACAGGGTGCGATAATGCCACAAGGACTGCCAGACAGTGAGATCCTGCCACCTTGGGCCTAAGTTGTGCTTCCAACTTGCTCATGTAATCCTCTCAACTGATCCCCCTGCAGACCTGGTACCTCCTTCAAGTTTCTGAAGCAAAAAGCATGGTGCTGTCTGCAGCAGGGAGAGGAGGGAAGACAAATAAGGGGCTCCCCTCAACTTTTTCTTGCCCTGCCATAAATCAATCTTTTTTTTTTTTTTGAGTTGGAGTCTCACTCTGTCACCCAGACTGGAGTGCAGTGGCACGCTCCCGGCCACAGCCTCGACCTGCTGGGCTCCGGCGATCCTTCCGCCTCAGTCTTCCAAGTAGCTGGAACTACAGGCGCGTGCTACCACGCCCGGCTGGTCTTTGATTTATTGTAGAGATGTGGTCTCGCCAAGTTGCCCAGGCGGGTCTCAAACCCGTGGGCTCAGGAAATTCACTCACCTCAGTCTCCCAAAGTGTGGGATTACAGGCTGAGCCACTGAGCCCGGCCAATCAATCTTCTTTGAAACACATACTACAAATAACGACATTAAGTGAACTGTTCACACTGCTGTATTTGGGCTTAGGATACCTGTTATCTTAGTATTTTATATATCTAACATACTATGTTTGGGGGACAGAGGTGCTCCGGAGACCTGACTGGTAAGTATATGATCTTTGCCCTCAAATGACACCAACACTCACTGTCCCAATTCTCTTTTCAGGAAAAGCAGATATGTGCCTTTAGTGTCAAGTTTGGCTGTAATATGGTAAACAAAATACATGGTGTCCACAATGAATTAGTAAAGGATGTTTAGTCCTTTAAAGAGTTTATCAAATGGAAAGGAAAAAGACCTTAGAATTCCCTGGAGGATGACAATGGAAGGGAGTTCAGTTTTGTGTTCATTTGTTTTATTTTATTTTTTTTTAGTTGGAGTCTCACTCTGTTGCTCAGGCTGGAATGCAGTGGCATGCTCCCGGCCACCGCAGCCTCAACCTGCTGGGCTCTGGTGATCCTTCTGTCTCAGTCTTCCAAGTAGCTGGAACTATAGGTGCGCTACTACGCCCAGCTAATTTTTTGATTTATTGTAGAGATGAGGTCTCA
This sequence comes from Cephalopachus bancanus, assembly GCA_027257055.1. NCBI lineage: Eukaryota > Metazoa > Chordata > Mammalia > Primates > Tarsiidae > Cephalopachus > Cephalopachus bancanus. Next base: position 18,574 of record JAPVLO010003349.1, on the reverse strand, counting down.
CCATGTTGCCCAGGCTGGTCTTGAACCTGTGGGCTCAGGTAATCCTCTCGCCTCCCTCCCAAAGTGCTGGGATTACAGGCTTGAGTCACTACACCCAGTCCATTTGTTTTATATACTGAAGTCCCATTTATAATTCTGTTTGGTTAAAAGTGAGTTAAAAATGAAAGCTTGGAAACCTCCGATAATAGCAAAAAGATCTACTCACAGAGTCGTGAGGTATGCTGGGTACTAGCGATACAGAGATTAATGCCAGCCTGGCCTTTGCTCTCCAAGAGTTCACAGCCACATGGAGAAAGCAGGTAAGAAGTAAGTAGAAGGTCTCAGTGCCCTCACCTATCCAACAGGGAAAAAAGCTCCTAGCTACTTTGCAGACATGCTGTGCGGTTTAAAAGAGAGAATGTGTGAGAAAAGACTTTTACACAACTGTTAACCGATATGGCTACATTTCCTTTAAAGTCCTAAGATACATTTTTTTTTTTTTGAGTTGGAGTCTCACTCTGTCACCCAGACTGGAGTGCAGTGGCCACTCCCGGCCACTGCAGCCTCGACCTGCTGGGCTCCGGCGATCCTTCCGCCTCAGTCTTCTGAGTAGCTGGAACTACAGGCGCGCGCTACCACGCCCGGCTGGTTTTTGATTTATTGTAGAGATGAGGTCTCGCCAAGTTGCCCAGGCAGGTCTCGAACCCACGGGCTCAGGCAATCCACTCACCTCAGCCTCCCAAAGGCGCAGCATTACAGGCTGAGCCACCGAGTCCAGACTAAGATACGTTTTTGTGGGCCAATATTAGAATGTTATCTTGAAATTCTGGCCTCAAGCGATTCTCCTATCTTGACCTCCCAAAGTGCTGGGATTACAGGCATGAGCAACCACACCTGGCCTAAGGATATTATCTCTATCAATTTCAGGTTCCACAAGTAAATACAGTCAAAGAGAAAATATAGGACACAATAATTTCCTTCACAAGAATGATAATGCTCTCTAAAATCTTCATAAAATAGCATATCTCAAAAGATTATCTTAATAAAAAAGAATCTTTTTAAGGCTGAAAAGAATCATTTGACATAATAGGCTATACCTTTATATTATGAATAAGCAAACTAAAAGTTAGTAAGAAAAATAGTGAAAGTTGGCTGGGTGTTATGGCTCATGCCTGTAATCCCAGCACTTTGGGAGGCTGAGGAGAGGACTGCCAGAGTCCGTGGGTTTGAGACCCGCCTGGGCAACATGGTGAGACCTCGCTTCTACAATAAATAAAAAAAATTAGCCAGGCTCGGTGGCTCAGCCTGTAATCCCAGTGCTTTGTGAGGCCGAGGTAAGTGGATTGCCTGAGCCCGATGGGTTTGAGACCTTCCTGGGCAATTTGGTGAGACCTCATCTCTACAATAATCAAAAATTAGCCGGGCGTGGTAGCATGCACCTGTAGTTCCAGCTACTTGGAAGGCTGAGGTAGAAGAATCGCCAGACTCCAGCAGATCGAGGCTACAGTGGCCGGGAGCGGCCACTACACTCTAGTCTGAGCGACAGAGTGAGACTCCAACTCAAAAATAAAAAAATAAAATAAATAAATAAAAAAATAAAAAAGTTAAGCTGGACTTGGTGGCGTGTGCCTAAACTTCCAGCTACTTGGAAGGCTGAGGTGGAAGGATTGCTTGAGTCCAGCAGGTGGAGGCTGCAGTGGCTGTGAGCAGCATGCCACCACACTTCAACCTGGGTGACAGAGTGAGACTCCAACTCAAAAAAAAAAGGTGAAAGTTATTATGTACATTCCTAACATCTCAAATATTAAAACCGTATAGAAGAAAAAAAATTCTGCTAAAGTCATATCAACAGGTGCACCATGATAGGAAGAAAGTATGTTCTATCCAGAGTATCACAAGATACATACAGCTGATAAGGCCAGGATTTGTTGCTGAATTGTTTCTTCATCATTACTGTCAACCCACGGGGGCACAGCTGTCTCTGTGTAGTTTTAATGGGAAAGAAAAAAAGATAAAAAATAAGTCACAATGGTTATACTGCAATCTATAATTTCAAAGAATGAAGAGTTTCTGCATGACCATTTAAAATAGCGATTCACCAATAAGTTCCAAATATGAACATTCACCATAATAACCAGACTTATATGTTTGTTTGTTTATTTATTTATTTATTTGGAGTCTCACTCTATCATCCAGACTGGAGTGCAGTGGCATGCTCCCGGCCACCGCAGCATCAACCTGCTGGGCTCTGGCAATCCTTCTGCCTCAGCCTTCCAAGTAGCTGGAACTACAGGCACATACTACCACCCAGCTAATTTTTGATTTATTGTAGAGATGAGGTCTCGCCAAGTTGCCTGGGCTGGTCTCAAACCCGCGGGCTCAGGCAATCTACTCGTCCCGGCCTCCCGAAATACTGGGATTACAGGCTGAGTAACCGAGCCCAGCCTATTTATTTTCAAAATACATTTTATTTTAAAGATGTGGGGTACAATTCAGGATTAGGTATATAAGTGGGCATCATACAGGTAAAGTTTGGGCTTCCCTCTGGGCCCTTCTTTGCCGGGTTTGAGATCAGGTACCCTATGATGTTATGTCTCCCCCTTACCCTTATAAGTTTTATGCAAGTATGCATTTGGTAAAAAAATATCTACTTGAAAGGTACAGTGGAGAAATCAGACAACACTTTAACTAGGTGATCAAAATCAACATCACAATGAGGCAGAGATGAACACCCTGGGCCTCTAGACATGATGTCCTGAGGAGGATACGTCACCTATGTAGCATTCTAGCCAAGAATGTACAATCTGAATCTAATTATGAAGAAATATCAGACAGAGTCTGAATGAAGAAGAGTTTATTTTTTTTTTAAAGTGTAATATCCAGGTGCAGTGGCTCAAGCCTGTAATCCTGGCAATCTGGGAGGCCAAGGAGAGAGGACTGCCTGAGCTCAGAGGTTTGAGACCAGCCTGCGCAACTCGGTGAGACCTCGTCTCTACAATAAATAAAAAAAATAAGCCAGGCATGGTAGTGCACACTTGTAGTTCCAGCTACTTGGAAGCTGAGGTGGAAGAATCGCCTGAGCCCAGCTGGTCAATCGTGCCATTGCATTCCAGCCTGGGTGACAGAGTGAGACTCCAACTCCAAAAAAAAAAAAAGGGTAATGGCTGGGTGTGGTGGCTCATGCCTATAATCGCTTGAGCCCAGATGTTTGAGATGTGCCTGGTAGTGAGACTTTGTCTCTACGGAAAAAATAAAATAAAATAAATTAGCCAGGTGGCACTCGCCTGTAGTCCCAGCTACTTGGGAGGCTGAAGTGGAAGGATCATCTGAGATCAGGAGGTTGAGGCTGCAGTGAGAGGTGAAAAACGGGGTGGTGGTAGGGAGGAGTATTCGTCAAAAACAATGTCATAAAAGAAAAAGAAAGGTTGTTGGAATGTTGCAGATTAAAGGAGACTAAGATGGCATGACATGACAAAGAGTGTAATATCTTCACCTCAACTGGATCCTGTACTGAGGGGGAAATAAAGAGCATTATAGGATCAAGTGACAAAATCAATAGGTGACTGGTAGATGACAATATTGTATCAATGTTAAATTTCCTAATGCCATTAGCTATGCTACGACTGTGAAAGAGAACATCCCTAATTCTTAGGAAATGCATACTGAATGGAACAGAAAAAGAAAAGCACCACTTAGACACAGAGCACAAACTGGAGAGGTGATATGCAAGTGATAAAGCAAATGGAGTGAAACTTTAACAATTTAGGTACTGGTATAGGATGTTCACTGTACTATTTTTACTCTCACAACTTTTTATAAGTTGCAATTTTTTTCAAATAAGAGTGAACAAATGGGAAGTGATAAGCAATAGGATGGAGTCAAATCTTCTGTGAGCCGTTAGAAGCTAAATGCTGGGAATACCAAGATGACTCACAACTAGCTCATGTCTTCTGGCACTCATAAGACAGGTGATTGGAATTCAGCATTGAAAGTGCTTTATGGAGCCGGCTCGGTGGCTCAGCCTGTAGTCCCACGCCTTTGGGAGGCTGAGGGAGTGGATTGCCTGAGCCCACGGGTTCGAGACCCGCCTGGGCAACTTGGCGAGACCTCATCTCTACAATAAATCAAAAACCAGCCGGGCGTGGTCACGCGCGCCTGTAGTTCCAGCTACTCGGAAGGCTGAGGCGGAAGGATCGCCGGAGCCCAGCAGGTCAAGGCTGCGGTGGCCAGGAGCGGCCACTGCACTCCAGTCTGGGTGACAGTGAGACTCCAACTCAAAAAAATAGAAAGTGCTTTATGGGCCGGGCTCGGTGGCTCAGCCTGTAATCCCAGCACTTTGGGAGGCCGAGGTGAGTGGACTGCCTGAGCCCACTGGTTTGAGACCCACCGGGCAACTTGGCAAGATCTCGTCTCTACAATAAATCAAAAAAATTAGCTAGGCATGGTGGCGTGTGCCTGTAGTTCCAGCTACTTCGAAGGCTGAGGCAGAAGGATTGCCTGAGCCCAGCAGGTCGAGGCTACGGTGGCCGTGAGCATGTCACTGCACTCCAGCCTGGTCGACAGAGTGAGACTCTGACTCAAAAAAACCCCAAAAATGTCTGTTACTTGGCAGGCTCTCAATGACTGCCATTTCCTTCCCTTTCTCCCCTCCCCACACAGTGGATCTTCTGCTCATCTCCCTTCATGCCTGACAGACTTTTCATAGAGCTGTTCACCTATTCTCATGGTTACTATGTGACTTATCACTAGATTGAATTCTCCTCCAAGCTTAAAAGAGGAATAAACTGCCGTGGGAGCCTGTTAGTTTACTTTAGAGCAGTGATGACCAACAGAACTTTCTGCAATGATGGAAATACTCTGTATCTACACTGTCCAATACAGAAGCAATTAGCCATGTGTAGTTATCGAGCACCTGACACGTGGCTAATGCCAACTAAGGAGGGAAATTTTCTCCAGATAAACCACGTGTGTTCCCTTTCGTGCCTTTGTACATGTTCCTCTCACTGGGATATCTGATGGGCATTTGAAAACTGAAACTGTCTCCAAACTTTTGACTCCCCCACTCTCACAGTTCCTATCTCAGAGACACCAGCTCCTACAGCAAGTCCTCAAGCCAGGATCAATTTTGCTGCTTCCAAATAACTACTAACTTGTACATTCATTTTGCTAACTTGTACAGTTCATTTGTCCAAAATAGCTGCTTCACGTTTGAATTTACCTAGGTGCAACAATGCCTGAAGGAAGCTCACCAGGGGACTAACTGTGGACAGCTCATGTCCAAATCCAAAGACATGAGGCTGGTTTTGTGTTTGGGTACCACCAAGCAGTAGAAGTAGGCATTCTGAGACCTTGTAATGGCAAACATTTGCATAGGCATTTGTCACTAAAGAAATTTATTAAGTTCTGCAAACACCCGTCACTTTTCATGATCCTCTGTCACTACAGGTGCGGTCACTTTCCTGTCAAGTGCTTCCATTTTTCCTTCAGAGGATAGTGGGAAGGGAGTCAACACTTGCTAAACGTCTATTATGTGTGTAACATACACTGGACTGGGCAGTGGTCTAAAGTGAGAACTGAACGCCTACTCACTCTCCTCCAGAGCCAGCTCCCAGAAGGGCCGGCACTGGCTGACCTCACCCACAGTCCCAGTTGCAGAAAATGATTTATTCCCTTTCTTTAAACCCCAAAGGTTTTTTTTTTTTTTTTTGAGTTGGAGTCTCACTCTGTCGCCCAGACTGGAGTGCAGTGGCCACTCCTGGCCACCACAGCCTCGACTTGCTGGGCTCCGGTGATCCTTCCGCCTCAGCCTTCCGAGTAGCCAGAATTACAGGCGCGTGCTACCACGCCCAGCTAATTTTTTGATTTATTGTAGAGATGAGGTCTTGCCTGCTCAGGCGGGTCTCGAAGCCGCGGGCTCAGGCAATCCACTCACCTCAGCCTCCCAAAGGCGCGGGATTACAGGCTGAGCCACCGAGCCCGGCTAACCCCAAAGGTTTATGGGTTTGTCTTCCCCACTAGTCTTTGCGCTACCCAAAGGATGGGGGCCATTACATACACACTTTTGTTTTCTCAGAGCTTAGTGTGTTGTCTACCATATAATAGGTGCTCAATAAAACTTGGCAGGTTAAGTAAGACAAACCTATACCATACCTGACTTCTTTGTATGCTGCTCCTCAACAAATTTTTTCTGTTCCTTTTGAAAATCTCCTATAATGGTCTGTTAAAAAAATATGTAAAGAGTCAAACTGAATAGTAACATCTCTAAGGTTTAATTTATAACCTTCTTAGTGCAAACATTTACCAACATAAATGAAATGCCCTAAGCCCACACCACAGCGCTACAAAAAACCAACCAACCAACCAACCAACTCCTTAGAGTCTTAAAAGGGTTGTTTCTAGTGGGCTAGGACAATAAAAACTTAATCAAATGATGCAAAGATAAAAAAGATATCCTGAAATAGTTACAGTTTAGCTAATAAATTTCATGCATTCTACTTCCAAAAGATATACAAATGTACCTTATCAATGATGTCATCTATTTTTCCTTCTTCTACAGTTTTCTTTATCGTTTGTGCTGTTTCAGCAACCGATTCAGTTATCTTTTTTGTGGCAGCAGTTGCAAAGTTAAATAGATAGTCTGCAAAAATAAAAAGAGTCTATGGTTATTATATTTGCAATTTTTCCCTTAAAGAGACCTTATGAGAAGCTAAAACGTTAGGACACGCTCCTTGCTACTAAAGAATTGAAATAAGAAGCCGGGCTCGGTGGCTCAGCCTGTAATCCCAGCACTTTGGGAGGCTGAGACGAGTGGATTGCCTGAGCCCGCGGGTTCGAGACCCACTTGGGCAACTTGGCGAGACCTCATCTCCACAATAAATCAAAATGAGCCGGGCGTGGTAGTGCGCGCCTGTAGTTCCAGCTACTTGGAAGGCTGAGGTGGAAGGACTGCTGGAGCCCAGCAGGTTAAGGCTGTGGTGGCCGAAAGCGGCCACTGCAATCCAGTCTGGGTGACAGAATGAGACTCCAACTCAAAAAAAAAAAAAAAAAGAATTGAAATAAGAAACGAGAAGCACCGATAGTGCTTAAAAGCACCACTTTCTTGGTGGACTAACCATCCATCATAGGCCTTTAATTCATCTCTTTCAAAGAACCTTAGCATACTGCCCCCAGAAGCTGCTTCAAACTTTTTGGCTCTTCTCGAGTCTCCAGTTCTAACTTATCTCAGTAAATAATCTTCCCTCTTACTTTGCCACTAAGAACAGGTTCTTTTATACCTACCGTCTTTTCTAGATCCCCAAGTACCTCATCTTTATTTCTCCTTCCCTCCTGTTCAAAGAAGAATGTCCCTCCTTTTCCAGATTAACCTATCCTGTGATAAATCTGGGATAATTTTTTTTTTTTTTGAGTCAGGGTCTTACTCTATTGCCCTGGCTGGAGTGCAGTGGCATGATCATGGCTCACTGCAGCCTCAACCTTCTGGGCCTAGTTGATCTGTCCGCCTCAGCCTCCTGAGTTGCTGGGACTATAGGCATGTGCCACCGTGCCCAGCTAATTTTTTGATTTTTTGTAGAAACAAGGTCTTGCTAAGTTGCCCAGGTTAGTCTCGAATTTCTGGGCTCAAACAATCCTCCCATCTCAGCCTCCCAAAGTACTGGCATTACAGGTCTAAGCCACTGTGCCCCGCCAGAGTTGGGAGAATTTTAAATAATAAATAGAAAGGCTGGGCTCAGTGGCTCAGCCTATAATCCCAGTACTTTGGGAGGCCGAGGTGAGTGGATTGCCTGAGCCTGCGGGTTCGAGACCAGCCTGGGCAACTTGGCGAGACCTTGTCTCTACAATAACATAAAAAATGGCCAGGTGTGGTAGCACGCGTCTGTAGTTCCAGCTACTCTGAAGGCTGAGGCAGAAGGATCGCTGGAGGCCAGAAGGTCGATGATGGGGTGGCCGTGAGCATGTGTGCCACTGCACCCCAACCTGAGCAAAGCAGTGAGTCTCCAACTCAAAAATAATAATAATAATAAATCGAAATCTTGGCAAGCCCTCATAGAAATAGAAATCCTTCTTAACTAATAACAATGAGCAGCTGGGCATGGTGGCTCAAGCCTGTAATCCCAGCACTTTGGGAGGCAGAGGCAAGAGGATTGCCTGAGTCCAGGTTCAAGACCAGCCCGGGCAACTTGATGAGACCTCGTCTCCGTGATAAATCTAAATAAATTAGCTAGGCATGGTAGCATGCGCCTGTAGTTCCAGCTAATTGGAAGGCTGAGGTAGAAGGATCGCCAGAGCCCAGCAGGTCGAGGCTGCAGTGGTCATGAGTGTGCTACTGCACTTCGGGCTGGGTGACAGAGTGAGACTCTGATTCAAAAAAAAAAAAAAAAAGAGCAAACATGCAGAACAAGAACAAGATTATAAGTAGAACACACAGACTTTCACCTTTACATAACCAAAGAATTAGCTTTCCTGAAGATCTGAAGATATGTATCAAGGCTCTATTGCACTATAATACAAAGGCCCATTTGTAGACAAAAATTTTTTTTTTGAGTTGGAGTCTCACTCTGTCACCCAGACTGGAGTGCAGTGGCCGCTCCCGGCCACCGCAGCCTCGACCTGCTGGGTTCCGGCAATCCTTCCACCTCAGCCTTCCAAGTAGCTGGAACTACAGGTGCACGCTACCATGCCCGGCTCATTTTGATTTATTGTAGAGATGAGGTCTTGCCAAGTTGCCCAGGCGGGTCTCAAACCCGCGGGCTCAGGCAATCCACTCACCTCAGCCTCCCAAAGGCGCAGGATTACAAGCTGAGCCACCGAGACCGGCTTGTAGACAAATTTTGAAGTCCACACTCTACAAAATCTGGGCTGCAGGAAGAGACATGAGGAAGGTCATGAAGCTGGACCTGCTGGGGGATGCTCCCAGGCAACTGGCCACCTCCTCTCATGGGAAACATTCAGCATGTTAGGGCAGTCTTGCCTCTATTACTTGTACTGGTTGAAGGGGCAGGCAGGTGGACCCACACTACTCGGACAATGACAAGGCCTTGATAAGAATGGCAAAGGAGGCTGGGCATGGTAGCTGGTGCCTATAGTCCCAGCTACTCAGGAGGCTGAGGCGGGAGAATCACTTGAGCCCAAGAGTTCCAGCTCATCTTGGGCAACATAGTGAGAACCCATCTAAAAAAAAAAAAAAAAAAAAAAAGGGAAGCAGGAGCTCTACACATCTGATATTACATCTTCACTCTGTGAGTAGTAGCAGCAGTTCCAGGGAACTAGACAGTGTGTACTGGTTGTCTGGGAGCATGTCCCAATCTGAATGACCCTTTTCCCAACTTCTTACATCCTTTACCATTATACAGTCTACTTTCTTCCATTGTGTCTGGTGGCATTTATCGACACCTCCTTAGGACTATACCATAGGAAGCTACTTGCTACTTACCTCTGGTCTTGTTCTCATCATTCTCTTTCCTCTTAGTCTATATTCATATGACCACACAGAAATTCTTTAGTATCTCCAAGGAGGCCTCAAATGTTATTTCTTGGTCTGAAACACTTTTATTTTCCCTCCCTTTATTTGGCTAACTGCATATCCTGTGGGTCTCCACTTAAATATCATTTCAGGAAATGTTCCCTGGCCCCTTGACTAGGGTGGGTGCCCCTGAGATGTGTTCTCTTAGCACCTTGTTTTGCCTGATCAACAATCTTCATGACACTCTATCGATTACTTGGTGAATGTTTTCTCAGCTAGATTGAAGGTCTATCCTTAGTCCCATCAGGGCAGAGACCAAGGCTGTCTGATTTACAGACACTGTATCCCCCAGCAGGTGACCAATAAGTACTCAGTGAATGAATGAATGGGGAGTGACAAAATAAATGCTGAGCTATATGGAGATCACTCATTTCTCTTTGGTTATGACTAGTCTATTTGCAGAGTGGTAAGATAAAATGGGTAGGCAGCCACACTACTTTGCAAAACTGTGCTTTGTAGACAGAGGAAGAAATCTAAAGTTCCAAAAGAAGCAGGTTATTTTAGAAATTCCTTTTAACATTTCCTCAGAGGCCAGGCGCAGTGGCTCATGCCTACAATCCCAGCACTTTGGGAGGCTGAGGCGGGAGGACTGCTTGAGCCCAGGAGTTTGAGACCAGCCTAGCAACATAGTGAGACCTTGTTACTACAAAAATAAAAAAATTAGCCAGGTGCGGTAGCATGTGCCTGTAGTCCCAGCTACTCAGGAGGCTGAGGCAGAAGAATGACCTGAGCAGAAGGTTGAATCTGCAGTGAGCAGTGATGGTGCTACTGCACTCCAGCCTGGGTTACAGAGTGAGACACTAACTCAAAAACAAAACAAAAATCCAAATTTTAAAACAAAAGCTTTCTTCAAAAATATACTTTGAATTTTTTTTTTCAAATTCTTTTGGGAGTCGGAATCTCACTCTGACGCCTAGGCTAGAGTGCAGTGGCACGCAAGCCACCATGCCTGGTCAATTTTTTTGATTTATTGTAGAGATGAGGTCTCACCAAGTTGCCCAGGCTGGTCTCGAACTCCTGGTCTCAGGCAATCCTCTCGCCTCGCCTCCCAAATTGCTGGGATTATAGGCCTAAACTGCCATTTTTATTCTAAGGGAGAACTACCATTTAAAACTGGTATTTTCACAGGACAAGTGCCTATGACAAAAAAAGGAAGGAAGGAAGGAAAAACCCTGGTATTTCAGCATAATAATCTCAGACTGTAATGACTCTGTGGGTGAAATTTACTGAACACACTAGATGTTCAAGACACCACAGTACTTGCCCTCAGGGAATACCCATTTCTAAACCAAAATCAATCAATAAATGATAAAAGATAACAAGAAGAGCAAGATTATTCATTAAACAGAGGTGGCGGCCCTCAAAGAACACAGGGAGAACTGTCCCCTGAGAGTAATTGGAGAGGCCTGGATTCCTAGGTCATGGGAGTGAGAAGCAAGAGGGCATGACAAGAAATTTTCAGTTAAGAAGCCCACAAAGCTGAGACGTGGTTTATTATTAACTTTGCAAAGAGATTAGATGATACCAAGTTAAAGACAGTTTTAATTAACTGGCTAGGAAAAAAATTGAGACTAAGATAAGAGTTAACAGAAAGTAACAGGAGTACAATGTCCACTTGAAGAACTCAGGCACAAAGAGAGGGCATGAAATGAAGCAGTGCCAAAGAGGAAAAGGAAGTCAGATTCAAATGTTTGTGAGTACAACTTGTTGGCCTTATGGAAGGTGAGGGACAATGTTTAAAGTGGCTATTTTACTTTCTTTTTCTTTCTTTTTTTTTGAGTTGGAGTCTCACTCTGTTGCCCAGACTGGAGTGCAGTGGCCGCGCCCGGCCACTGCAGCCTAGACCTGCTGGGCTACGGCGATCCTTCTGCCTCAGCCTTCCAAGTAGCCAGAATTACAGGCATGCGCTACCACGCCCGGCTGATTTTTTGATTTATTGTAGAGATGAGGTCTCGCTGCCCAGGCGGGTCTTGAACTGTTTGCGCCTCCCAAAGTGATGGGATTATAGGAATGAGCCACAGCACCCGGCCTTACCTTTCTTTTCATTATGTCATTTTATTCTCATAACCTAACATGAAAGAAGATTGGGAATAATGTGCCCATTCATAGAAAGGGAAGCTGAGGCTCACAAACAACTTGAGAAAAAACTTCTCCAATATGATGGGATTAGATCTTGCTGACTGCCTAGCCAATATCTTTCCTCCTTGCCAAAACCACCCCAATTTTGATGGGTGCCCATTGTGGCCAGCCCCAGAGAATGAATCTGGACAAGTCTGCACCAACCAAGGTAATGGCACAGTCTCTTTCAGGATCTGTGCCAGCTTCCTGAGAGTCCTCTGAAGCTTAGAAAAGCCATGTGACATCTCTAGTCCAAGAGACTTAAGGGGACAAGGCAGCATCCAGGAAACATTTTTCTTTCCTAATAAAAAGGAAGCTGTGAGGAGAGTCCCCCTCCCTTTCTGCTGCAGCTGCCATTTTGTGAGCCTGAAGTGGCCAGCCACTTCAGAAACTGATTGAATGAAGGAGAAGAAGAGCCTTCAGGAAGAGACTGGTTCCCTGATCACATTCTTGAGTCATGGGACCAACCCTGGGACCTTCCATCTCCAGATTTCTCAGAAATTCTTAAGAAAAGCATTAGCATGGCAGGCTTAAGACCTCTATCCTTGGAAGGCTGAGGTGGAAGGATCACCGGAGCCCAGCAGGTCGAGGCTGTGGTGGCCGGGAGCAGCCACTGCACTCTAGTCTGGGCGACAGAGTGAGACTCCAACTCAAAAAAAAAAAAAAAAAAGGCATAGGCATGAATACAACTATACACTGAGTCCCATCCATAAGTCCTCCTAGCTAACCATCAAAGCTGGGAGAGGGGGTCTTGGGGATCCCATGACACAATAAAGGTCCTCTTGTTGAGCCTCCGATTGCTGGACTTTCTGTAATTTGCAGCTGAATTTTCTGTAATTTGCAAATGAAATAATAATAATAAAGACAGTAAGCAGCGTAGGGAACTCAAACACAGGCTATCTGCCTCTAAATTCCAAGCTTATGCCTCAATCCCACACTGCCTCGTATCAGATTAGCAGGTGACAAGGGCTTGCAGAAGTGAAAGGAATGAGAAGAGTAAAGGAAAGAGGGAAGATCCTTAAAGGTCAGAAAAGTATAAACTTGTCAAAGTAAACAGAGAGGCAGGTAACATTTAAGGCCTGCAGTCAGAATAGGAAAATAATGTGTACATAGTGGTAAGCCCTTAGAAAATTAATATAGATATATTTTTGGAGTTGGAGTCTCACTTTGTCACCCAGGCTGGAGTGCAGTGGTACGCTGCACCACTGCTGCCTCCACTTGCTGGGCTCAGGCGATCCTTCTACTTCAGTCTTCTAAGTAGTTGGAACCACAGGCGTGTGCTACCATGCATGGCTAATTTTTTTATTTATTGTAGAGATGAGGTCATGCCAAGTTGCCCAGGCTGGTCTTGAATCCCCGAGTTCAGGCAATCCTCTCGCCTTGGCCTCCCAAAGTGCTGGGATTATAGGCTTGTGCCACCGTGCCCAGCGAAAATTAGTATTCTTTTTTTTTGAGTTGGAGTCTCACTCTGTTGCCCAGACGGAGTGCAGTGGCTGCTCCCGGCCACCGCAGCCTCGACCTGCTGGGCTCCGGTGATCCTTCCGCCTCAGCCTTCCAAGTAGCTGGAACTACAGGTATGCGCTACCACACCCGGCTAATTTTTGATTTATTATAGAGATGAGGTCTCGCCAAGTTGCCCAGGCGGATCTCGAACCTGTGGGCTCAGGCAACCCACTCAACTCAGCCTCCCAAAGGCGCGGGATTACAGGCTGAGCCACCAAGCCCGGCTGAAAATTAGTATTCTTATGAAGTAGTTGGTTAATTTTTCAAAGATATTATATTTTATACAATTTTAGAATCTAAGAATCTTAGTGTGGGAAGAGACCTTAGAGGTTACCTCATTTCACCTCCTATCCAAGTAGTCCACTTCCAGTGGTGGGGTATATAGAATTAGAAGGAAAGTCAGTTATTACTTACCCATCTCTAATAAGAAAATTCTTCTCACCTGCCATTTGTCATGTCTACCTCTCAGTCTTAGGTCTGTCCTCTTAAGGAACATCAATGATTTCTTTTCTACAAAAGACCTTTCAGATTTTTGGCAATGTCCCTAAGTTTCTTCTTCAAACTGAGATCTTGCTAATCAAAACAAATGTGAATTAAAAAAAGCAAACAAACAAAATAAAAACTGAGATCTTTAATTCTAACAAGTATTGTTCATAAGCCCTGGGATCCAAGCTATGATCATTTGTACTGTAAGTCTGAGTTTGTCATCAGATCTGTGGTCATCAGAACTCAGATATTTTACTCCTACATCAAAGCAGACACATACTTTCTTAAGTACACACTAACTTTTAGAACCCTTTTAGTTTGCAAGTTAGGCATCTGGAACTTGAAATGTAATTTCCCTACAGAAAAAAACAGAGGATGGCCTAATTAACACAGTTCCATCGCACAGTTCTAGTGCACAGTTTCACTATTAACATTTTCCAAAGGAGAAAGAAGAGGAGGTGGCTCTTCCTCCATTCCTGGGCATGGCCTAGTCTTAGGGATGGTTTTGAAAGTCAAAGCTCCTTCCCACTGAAGTAAACTGTGTGAATAACACAAATATTTAATACTCCCAGAGGCAGGTTTCTTTTTTGTTGTTGTTTAAGAAAGAGTACAGATAAAGCTCTAATTCGGTTTACTTTAACAAAAACCAACAAACTAATTTGTGCTAACAAAAGTTACTTTGGGGCATGTGGCCTTCAGGGGGGTAGGGAGGAGCTCTTAAGTGAGTTCCCCTATAAACTGTTTCTTCCTTTGGAGGCAGTGATCATAGGAGTTCATAATTTTATCAAGAGGGAGAGCCAAGGATCAGGTTTGGTTTTGGGTGAGGAAGTAAAATGTAAGCCTGGGTGTCCACCATTGGTAACTTTATAAATAGGTCATCAAGAACCAGGAAGTAGCTGGGCTCGGTGGCTCAGCCTGTAATTCCGCGCCTTGGGAGGCTGAGGTGAGTGGATTGCCTGAGCCTGCGGGCTCGAGATTCGCCTGGGCAACTTGGTGAAACCTCATCTCTACAGTAAATAAAAAAATTAGCCGGGTGTGGTAGCGTGCGCCTCTAGTTCCAGCTACTTGGAAGGCTGAGATGGAAGGATCGCCGGAGCCCAGCAGGTCGAGGCTGCGAAAACTGAGCGGCCACCGCACTCCAGTCTGGGTGCCTGAGGGAGACTTCAACTCAAAAAAATAAAATAAAAAAGCCGGTTCGGTGGCTCAGCCTGTAATCCCAGCGCTTTGGGAAGCTGAGGTGAGTGGACTGCCTGAGTCCACGGGTTCGAGACTCGCCTGGGCAACTTGGTGAGACCTCATCTCTACGATAAATCAAAAAATTAGCCGGGCGTGGTAGCGCATGCCTGTAGTTCCAGCTACTTGGAAGGCTGAGGCAGAAGGATCGCCAGAGCCCAGCAGGTCGAGGCTGCGGTGGCCGGGAGCAGCCACTGCACTCCAGTCTGGGTGACAGAGTGAGACTCCAACTCAAAAAGAAAAAAGAACCAGGAAGTATTTAAGAGTCCAGTCTTCAATACATATTTGCAGAACAAATGGGGCTCCCAGGAGGTTCAATGTAAAAAATATATATATATACCCAGGCCAGGTTCAGTGGCTCAGCCTGTAATTCCAGTACTTTGAGAGGCCAAGGCGAGTGGATTGCCTGAGGCTCTGGGTTCAAGACCCACCAGGACAACTTGGTGAGACCTCATCTCTACAATAAATCAAAAATTAGCTGGGCGTGGTAACGCACACCTGTAGTTGCAGCTACTAGGAAGGCTGAAGCAGAAGGATTGCTGGAGCCCGGCAGGTCGATGCTGTGGTGGTCGGGAGCGTGACACTGCACTCCGGTCTGGGCGACAGAATGAGACTCCAACTCAAAAAAAAAAACAACCAAACCAACACCCCCCCCCCAAAAAAAAACCTAAAGAAACTAATCTACTCTGGGAATCAGGCTCAGAGATGTTTAATTTCAGTTTTGAAAACACAGATGGGGTTTTTTGTTTTTTGTTTTGAGTCGGAGTCTCACTCTGTTGACAAGGCTGGAGTGCAGTGGCACATTCACGGCCACCACAGTCTCTACCTGCTAGGTTGAGGTGATCCTTCTGCTTCAGCCATCCAAGTAACTGGAACTACAGGTGTGTGCCACCATGCCCGGCTAATTTTTGTTTGATTTATTATAGAGACGAGGTCTTGTCATGTTGCCCAGGCCCGTTTTGAACCCGTGGGTTCAAGCAATCCCCTCGCCTCTGCCTCCCAAAGTGCTGGGATAACAGGAGTGAGCCACTGAGCCCAGCAGATGGGTCTTCGTAATATAACTCCTAGGATCAATATGTAGAAATAAAAAATATCTGATCACCTCTCATCTCTCTCCAAGTCTGTATATGAACTAGAAGATTTACATCTTTCTAAAATCACATAAGTTTCAGAAACAAAAGAACTCTTATGTATTCTGAAACTTTAAATTCATAATGTATCTGTGGGTGGGTACTTTATTCTAACCTCTGGCTTCCCCAGGTATCAAGAGAGAATCTGGTGAGCAAAGAAAGATGGCAACATTAGCTCCAAAGTATACATCCATAGCAAAAATGCAGTTATTAAATATTCAGAGCTCTTTATTACTAAATAAAACCATGAGGTTTCAAATTGACAGTAAAGCCCCTAAGTTTTAAGTTTTAAGAAGTCACTTTGGGAGGCTGAGGTGAGAGGACTGCCTGAGCCCACGAGTTCGAAACCAGCCTGGGCAACGTGGTGAGACCTCATCTCTACAATAAATAAAAAAAAATAGCTGGGTGTAGTGGTGCGTGCCCGTAGTTCCAGTTACTTGGAAGGCTGAGGTGGAAGGATCACCTGAGCCCAGCAGGTCGAGACTGTGGTGGCCGTGAGCATGCCACTGCACTCCAGCCTGGGCGATAAAGTGAGAAACCAACTAAAAAAAAAAAAGTCACTTTTGATAATCCCTTGATGAACGAAAATGGCTATTTTCTATGAAATTGAGTAAACATCTATTCCTTGCTTTTCCTAACTTGTGCCCCTTTAATCTACCCCAACTATTTAACATAGCCTTTTAGTCCTTGTCAAATTCATCTCTGCACATCTCTTCAATACTCCAAGCTTATTTCTTCCCAATTTTCTACAAGGGAAACAGTCATTCATTCCCTTTTGTTATTTTATTTCACAACACTTAGTTCTGTCTCTCTTGTGCACTATTTGGGGCCCTTGGGCTGAGATTATGTGCTGTCGTGATCACATCTGTTTTCTCAGACCCTCCACCCACAGGAAACTTTTGAACGTTAGGCCCTTTCTTACTTAAATATGTATTTCTCCACTCTCAGGTTCCCTCCCGCCCCCCATCTTTTAGTAGATTCTTTAAAAATGTTTGCTAAATTTAATATCTACCTTTGATGTAGTTCTCTCACTTGTAATGCTGGTCTGCTTTAGGGTCCACCTCCCTCAAAGATGCTTTCTTAGACTACTTATGCTTAAGTTTGAAAAAGTGTTTTTTTTTTTTTCCTTTTAGGTGAGGACATGTTGTCTGAAGTAAATTGACAGTTACTGAAAGTCTCTGTCACAGTCTTCTGCTTTTTTTAGTCGGGGTCTCACTCTGTCATCCAGGCTGGAGTGCAGTTGCACAATTAGGCTCACCTAATTAGGTGAGCCACAATTAGGCTCAGCCTACCACAATTAGGCTCAGCCTCAACCTCCTGGGCTCAGAAGATCCTTTTGCTTCTGCCTCCCAAGTAGCTGGGACTATAGGCCGGCACCACCACACCCGGCTAATTTTAAAAATTTTTTGTAGAGACAAGGTTTTGCTGTGTTGTCTAGGCTGGTCTTGAATGCCTGACCTCAAGTGATGCTCTCCCCTCAGCCTCTGTTGGATTATAGATGTAAGCCACCGCAACTAGCCATAGTCATCTGCTTTTTAGGTGTATGGAACCTTTTTCCTTAAGGCAGACAGGAGATGATAATTGTCTGCTCTGTGCAAGTCACAGTACTAGATGTTTTATGAACAAAATCTTGTTTCCTCTGTTAAACACCCAACACAATGAGTTGGGGCACAAGCCCAGAGTTATTGGGCCAAAATTATACTGACAGTAAGTGGCAGAAGTGGAATTTAAGCCTAGATCTGCCTAATTTCAAAGTCCACGCGCTTCTCGAGTTTACAGTCTCGTTAGGGAATAGGGGAAATAACAGGCATGAGTATTATAAACACATGCTGTAGTAATTCTGATTTTAGAGAGACCTCGCCAGCGTTCCCTAATCTGGGTGGGGGATGGGGGTGGGAGTGAAGGTTTGCGAAATAAACAAAAAAGATTTCTTGTCAAAGATGAAGACGTCGGGCCACGTCGCTTTACTGTGGATCTGCTTCCAATGTTTACAAACTTTGCAAAGAGTGACTTGTCACCAGGAACTTCAGGGACAGGACCTGACGGCTAGATGAAGCTCCAATCTTGACCAGATCCTCACCCATCTCTCTCGACCCGGAGAGGACTGACCGACAGACACACTTTCCTCCCCTCCTTTCAAGTCCCCCCAGACGTCTCCCTTCCCCAGCCCGTGCCCCAGGGGCGTCACAAAGGAGGAATGGACCCCCCCCACCGCCGTATCCCATTCCCCGGTCCCGGGCGCCGGGGAAGACTCACTGCCGAAGCCTTTGGCCTGGTGGAGGAGCTCCTGGTCCCCTGCTTGCTGCTGCTCCTCCGCAGCGGACTTCGCCACCGCCTCGGATGACTGCTCGGGTGGCGCGTCTCCCTCAAGTTGCCCGTCTCCCTCGGACTGTCCGCCGTCCTTCGCCGGCTGCTGCAAGCCCAACCAGCTGCTCAGACCCCGAAACATCCCGCCCGCGGGGCCGCCGCCGCGGTCCCGCACCCTGGAGACCCCAGCTAGTGCCGCCTGCCTCGGGCTCCACTAAGGGCGTCTCTCAAAGAGCTGGCCGGAAGTCGGCGGGAGCCCGGCGCAGACAGCCCAGGCGTCACCCCGCCTCTATGACGC